>LOJH01001736.1:33748-44057 GCA_001685095.1 Ellobius talpinus
GTTGGTGCTTGGGCTGGAGAGATGGCTCGGTTGGTGCTTGGGCTGGAGAGATGGCTCGGTTGGGTGCTTGGGCTGGAGAGGAATTGTCTTAATATTGTCCTTATTAAGGAAAATCACGCAAGCCAGGATTATGAGCAAGCACTTGGGTTTGTCAGTGTGTCTCTGAGGATTTTACAGACTTGACCAGCACTGTGTTCACACTTCTGTAGTGCAAGGTTCACAGGCAGCCCGATAGACATGGTAAACATTGTTTTACTAAGTAGTTTCTGAAAGCAGAGGAAAGGTCTATGATAACCATTTTACACATTCTAGCCCCTGAAATCTGTGTTTGTTGATTACTGTGCACTACTATACAATAAAATATTTTGATAATGCACAGTGTGCTTTCCCTGGTGTGTGTGTGTGCGCGTGTGTGTGTGTGTGTGTGCGCGTGCGCACATGCACGTATAGTGCTGGTTTCTTATTCTCTGCCTGTGACTCTCATTCTGCTGGGAATGCAACGAAGTCAGCGTCAGTAGAAGAAAGGCAGTGTGGAGATGTGTAAATAAGAGAGCCCTGTGTGGGTCTGTAAGTCACAGCCTGTGTGTGGGAAATGTAGAGGCAAGCGACTGATCTCCCCTCTTCACAACACATCCCTGTGGATGCGAAGTGTTCATAGCCCTGCTAGGATTCAGAACCAAACTTCAACATTCTTCAGAGATATTGGAGTCTGGCACACAACACTCCGTTCCTAAAGGCCAAAACTAAGGACTTTCCTTGGGTAAGGACTGTCACAGAGGAGCCTCCTGGATGCCTTCAGTGGAGTGTCGGGTGATGTGATGGTCTGCCAACCAGCCCACCTTTTGTGAATGTTTACTGGGGTCAGCTGTGGTCAGGACATGTCTGACCCCCATCCACTCATTCATACAGCAGATAAGGAATGGACATCTAAGTGCCAGAGGCTTTCAAGGTGGGCATTGTGAACCAGTGGTTGGGGGTGGGGTTTTCAGAAAAGTTTACTCAGTCAGTCTTTGGTCCCCATGGGGAATTGAGTCCAGAATCCCTTTCGGGAACACAAATCCTCAAGTGTCCAAGTCTCAACCTAAAATGGTATAACATCTGCACAGAACCCGTATACATATCCATATAGTTTCATCTTTAGATAACTTAAAATCTCCAATATGACGAAAACACTATGCAAGTCATTGCTATACTTTTCCAGAAACGATCCTTTTTAAATGTAGTCATTCATGTTCAGCATGGATGTAGTTTTCCCCTTGTCCAAAGTTGCTGGAATCCAAGCATGTGAAAGCCAGGTTGAGGACTGGAGGTGCTCTGCAGAGAGCAAGCGGTTCAGGGAGGGACCCCAAGTCCTTGAAACCTGGAAGGACTGGCAATCCTGCGTGACATGGATGCCCATGACAGGCCTGTTTAGGACAAAAGCCGGGCTTGTGTTGTAGCTTGGGTTCAGGCTGTTCTGCCTTGAGCAGGCTGAGAAGGAAAAGGAGAAAAGGCATGAGGTAGTTGGCAGGGACTTAAAACCACAGATTTGGGGTTGCTTCTGATGCAGACATGGTAACAGGTTCCACGTGTGCCAGGGAAAGAGATCAGATAGTTATCACTGGACAGTAAAAGCCTGAAGTGTGTGGAGTGTAGGTTGGTGGGAGGGGCCAGTGAGGCTACAAGAGACTGGCAGGAGAGAGGTATCCAGGGCGAGCCCTGAAGGTAAGAGATGCTGCTGCTCAAAAGAAAGAGGATTGGTAGTCCTTGATTAAACAACGCCTCAGCCATCTGGCCTTAGCTGGATCCTGTTCCCTAGATGTAGGGCTAGAACTGTCACCAATGGGACATCTTGTCCAGCTGACTGTTGCTGCCTTATTCCTCCTCAGATTTTTTTCCCCTTCTTCGTGATCTACAGTTTCATCGTGATTCATCTAGGTTTATCTGTATTTGTCCTGTATCGTTAGTTCTCAGGTTACCAATTCTGGAAATTTCTGGCTCCTGTTTTTGTCACATAGCATCCAGATAGAAATATGTAAAATGTAACCGGGGCTGAGCTTGCAGACAAACAGGTGCCTTCTCTCTCAGATGAGGAGGCCTCTGTAAAGCTGATGTCTTGCATGGCCACTGGCTTCAGAGTCCACACTGTATCCACCTGCAGTATGCCGGCTGCCCATGTTGTTTCAGAGGTTCTTGTAAGCTGCAAGTGAAACAGACACTCTGTTTATATTGATTCCCGTGGCTGTCGATGTATTGACTTCTGCTTTTTAATAGTCTCTTTTTGTTTCTAAAGCTAGTGCTTACCCCACGTAAATGGGATCCAAATAAGCAGAATGTCTTAGTTTGGGTTTCTGTTGGTCTGATACAAGGCCATAACCGAAAGCAGTATGGAGGAGAAGGTGTTTACTTCATCTGACTCTTCCACCTCACAGTCCAACACTGAAGAAAGCCAGGGCAGGAAATCAGGAACCTGGATTCAGACTCTGAAGCAGAAGCCCAGGAGGAGTGGTGCTGACTGGCTTGCTCCTTCTGGCTTTAGCCTTGTTCCTTGTACAAATTAGTACCACCTTCCCAGGGATGGCACTGCTTGCAGTAGATCAGTCCCTTCCACATCAGTCACCAATCAAGAAAATGCTCCAGAGGCTCGCCCATAGGCCAGTCAGGTGGGGAACATTTTCTCAGTTGAGATTCCCTCTTCCCAGATAACTCCAGATTGGGTCAAGTTGACAAAATACCAAGTAGGACACCAAAGGGAATCTATGCCTCCAGGCTTTGTTTCCTTGATACTCTGTCAGGCACGTGTAAATCAAGACTCCTGCATATTGCCTGTGGGTTGCGTGTCCTTCTGTGACCTTCAGCTGACCCTCTGCAGGTCCCTCCACTAAGCTGTAGCTCCTGTGATGGACTTTGACATCCTGTTATAGGAAACCAAGTGACATTGCTTATGTGTCTTCAGCAACAGAAATGAGTTTGGGGGCCTCCTGTGACTGAAGACAGCTGGTGTGTGTGTCTCTGTCCTTTTCATGTGGAGTAACCCTAGAGTCCCTGCCATAGGATAGCTGGTGCTCTTGACTTCACACTGCCCAGTCTGCTTGGGATTTTTGCTTACTATTTCCAGTCTTCACCCAAGCTCGCCTGTGCTATGTTATTTGAAACATCCAGTATGTTTGGAACAGGTGGTTGTGGTCCCCAGCATCTTTCTCTTGAAGCCATCTTCTATCATGTAGCTTTTCAGCCATACATATGTTTCAGTACTTCTGTAACCTTACTGTCAAATGCTTCATAGTACCCAAACCAGGGAAGGCCAACCTACTTGCAGTTCTGTAAGACAGATACCTGTCACCTTCAAGAACTGCCTTACCTTTCCGTTACTGGCTGGGGATAAAGTCCTGTAGCTCGGAGCCTGTCCTGGAACTAGCTCTTGTAGATCAGGCTGGCCTCAAACTCACAGAGATCTGCCTGCCTCTGCCTCCCGAGTGCTGGGATTAAAGGCACGTGCCACCACTGCCTGGCAGAAAACTGTTAGTGTTCAAGAAGATATCTGGGTGTCAGTTATACATGTGTTCTGGGATCAGTCCCTACTTAGTCACAGCAGAAGTGATTTTGTGATTGACAAGTAGAATTGCACTGTTTATCGTATCGTATTTCCTCAGTTATCAGGGAGGTTTGGTTAGCATTGCCTTTCTGTGGTTGAATCACAAATACGGTTTGCTCTTTATATTGCAATATAGTCTTCACAAGTACATTGCTAATCTCCTGTCAAGAGCAACAACAGATGCAAACGCATCTGTCTGCTCTGTCTTTGAATCTGATCTGTATTAAAGTTCTATAAAATGCAACGTCGTGTACCTGAGCCCCTGAGTAGGCCCGAGAGCTGAGCCGGCGATCCCCGATGGCTGAGAATGCCCTTTGTCACAGTTCCACACAAGAACTGTAGATGGACTGAGGAAGCCTGCATGGCATCCTCTCAGCTGTCTTGGGTGTAGGGTCATGGTCACGCTCAACTTGGAATATTTCATGGGATCCATGAATGAACATCATTATACTTTCCAGGCCCAACCCCCAAACACAGCATTTCCAATGACAAGAATATCTAGAATCCATGAACTTGATTACTGAAACCATGATTCTCTTTCTTGCGGGCTCATCTGCTAAGAACTATGTGTTTGTCCACGTGGTCACTCAGGCAGCCTTTTTCCTTTTACACCTCCCTAAGATTCAGATATGATTATCACAAAGTCAATAGATTTTGCTAACATAGAATTTTATCCAAGGATATGTCAAGACACTTAGTGTACAGACTTAGGTTTCACTTTTGAAGTAGACCCAATGCCTTAATGTTAAGGACCTTGTTCTTGTTCAGGTGTGACTCTCAGGGCATGACTGCCCCTCTCTGGTGTTGATTGCCCTCCAGTTAGTTTCATGCTCTCCGTAGGCCTGCAGTTTGTGCAACAAGTGGGTGACTTGGAAGTCTACCAACTGTCATTTGTCCCATAGAAGTTCTTATTTCTTAGGCTGATAAAACAAAAAATGCCAAGTGCTGAGTAAGTAGGGCCTCTGGCTCTGCACTGCTAGTACTTACTTCTCACTTACCCTCCAGAGGGCGCCAAAGCTCCATGTCACATACCACTTGGCATCCCACTTCCCAGCTGATGAGGAAATCGTCATGCAAAAAGATGATCTAATGCTTTTGATTGAGGAATATCTTCCAGAGCTAAAGGAACTGGACGATGAATGGTGATTTGTTTTTCTATTACATCTGAGCTGAATTAACAAGCATATCATATAGCATAATATGCTGTGTATCTGTCAACACCACACTGAAGCATGTGTGTCCTGTATGTGTACACAGCACACATACAAAGCACACAGTACGTAAAGAAAATAACACTGAATTGACTTCTCCATTGCATTATCAAACGATGATCTTAAAATACTTTTATCAAGGGAAGAAAGGAGAGTAAACAAAGAGATTATGAGGCCATTTCTTAAGTAATTGATGATCTCATGTGACATTGAAATGAGTGGAGGTGGTGGCTCAGCACCTGCTTTATGGTTGGCATTGAGGTGCTGGCATTGTACAGGAAGAAGACGATGCCTTGCGTGAAAGAGCTTCCACCTCAGGAATTCTGAGCAAAGAATATAAGCTGGATGAAGGGTCCTGGGAGCTTCAGCTCCAGGTTCAGATATTCAGGTGACTGGGCACACTCCCAATTCATCAAATAACAATGCACTGGAACTCAGGAACCTACCTCAGACTTCCCTCTGCCCTGTAACCTGTATTTTTTTTCTTCTGTAACCTGTATTTTCTGCACACTGTCTTCAGTGCACGGTGAGCACTGGTGCTGTTCAGCGTTACTTCTTCACAGTCAATTTTAAACAGCTCCCAAGAGCCAGGCACAGGCCATCCTTATCCTCAACTACTCAGACCTGTCATTCCTTGACTTTAGGATCGGGTCCATTCCTGGCAGTGATGTGGCTTGGGGAACAAGGCACTTGGGATGGAGTAAACAGAAAGCCTTGCAGAGTTTGCAGAGGGACCCACTGTTGGAAGCCAAGCACTGAGGCCACCATGGAGATACGACGGAAAGTGACACCAGCAAGAAGGGAAGTGGTAGAGAGCAAAAGCAGAAGAGGCAGAGAAAGACAGAAGTGAGTTCTGGCTCTAGCTGGCAGAAGGCAGAAAGACAGTCTGCGGCCGACAGAGGGCAGCAGCTCAACTGCCAGCACAACCAATACTCATGTTTAAAGCTATAACTTTTCACAATAACTCTACAAAACAGATATCGTGATTATCTGTAATGTTAAAAAAATGGAAACCGAGAAAGAGAAGTGTGGGAGAGAGCCTGGGTCTGCATCTCGAGAGTTCTTTGCATGGATCCTCCTGGCCTTGTCTGAGTTACCTTGCTCAGTGTCTCTGTTACCCTGGTGTCTGTGGTGAAGACTGGGGTCTACCCATTGAGCCATAGCCAGGCCTTCTCCCTTCCTCAGTTTCAGCAGCCCAGAGTCTATCTGGAAGCCAAGCTGTCACTGTATTTCTCAAACCCCAGCTTCTCCATCAGTGTTCATGCAAGACCGGGTCAACACCCTGCTGTCTTCTTAGAGTCAGAGTCAGTGGGACCTCAACTTTAGGCTGAACAGAACAGTCCAGAATCAGTTGTACTGGCAAGGCAGCTGCCGGGAAACTATAGAGCTACAGAATGGACAGTTGTGGGATCCCTTTTCCTTCCAGGAAAGCTTGGGGACTGCAGAGGAAATGGGATGAAATAGCAAAATTAGATTACCCAAACTTCAAGCTTAGTCAGGAGAAGGCTAATGTTTGACTGAGAGAGAAAGGGAAAGGGGGAGATAAGAAAAGGAGAGGGGAGAGTGGAGTCAAGTAGAAGGTTGCCCAGTGCAGGTGACCTCCCAGCATCTGGAGGGAAGCCTGGTCCACACACTGCTGAAATTGGTAAGGCACAATGGGTTTAATGTTTAAGTTTGTGCTTCAAGTTTGTGCTTAAGTTTCTCCTTTCTGGAGATGTCATTTTCCTTTAGTCCCTTGGTGATCTGATGTCAACTAGAACTGGAAGGCAAATGACAAATTGGGCCTCCTCTCTGTGGACCTGAAGTCCAGTCTTGTGTGCTTCAGAGAGCAGGATGCACCTGAGAGTTGCTGGTGCCTGCTCTGGTATTCCTTTAAAGGACAGTGCGAGTTTGAGCTACGTCATGATTTAGTGGAGGCCGCTAGGAGCTCTGGAGAACACTCCAGCCCAAGGAAGGGAAAGCTAGCAGATGAGAGAAACAGTTTTGTTGACTGAGTCTCTCCCGGGTCCCACATGTCAAAGACATTCAGGCTTCAGTGCAGTGGCAGGTTCATGACCAAAACTAAAGGGAAAATGTGTACGATCTGGATTTTCCTCAAGATTCATCTTCAAATAAATACAAATAAAGTAAGCATTGCCTTTGCTCTTTTGGTAACTGTAACTATACTAAGAGACGATCACAGTGGGAGTCAGCGTTTGTATGTAAGCCAGACTGCAATTTGAGAGAGAATATATTCCCCTGGAGTTGTGCAAATGTTCAGCCGCAACAACAGTCTCGAGTATTAATGGGAATTTCTTTGAAGTTTATGGAGGTCTCTAAGTTAGTGGATGTCTCCCCTCTGTGTTGGGTTTTGGTTGGTTCTCACGCAGCTAGCCCTTTCAAATCTCTGGAAAGCCCCTGTGCTCACTTCTCTGAGGCTGCTCAGCACTGCATAGGCTCCCATCCTGAGGTCGACTTCCCCACAGCTACTGTGCAGCACACAAGGCCAGCCTCAGCCAATATGCTCTAAGCTTCTCGTGAACTTGCAGCTTTGTCAACAGCTTGGCTTCTTTGAATACTCCAAAGAGAATCCAGGCTCTCCACCGCTCGATCCCAGAATGGAGGGTTAGCCCTGACCATCATAAGGGAGATCTGGGTCAGGAGCAGGTCTCCCTGTCACAACATGGTGTCTAAATTTCAAGAGTGAATATCCCAAAGGACAGATACATCACTGTGTCTCTGCTGCCCCTAAACCCTTGAAGATCAAATGAAATTACCTCTACTGTGGTGTCACTGACACCTTTTGCACTTAGAGCTGCCTGTCCACCCTCTACAACTGAAACCCTGAGTCTGCTTCAGTCATTCTTAGACTCTCATGAAGCGGTGTCCACTTATAGTCTGGCTGGGGCAGTCTGGCCTATCTACTGAAGTCTGACCTTCCTGACCTACACAGCAGACCTATGCTCTCTCTGAGACTCAGTGACAAGTTTGGCCTCTGCTTGAGTTATCCTTTTCAGAGGGCAGGGAGTCCACAGACTAGTAAAAAGCTTATTGTGGTATGTATTCAGCTTGTGAGAAAACAGTGTGCTGTGTTTTATTAAACTTTTTCCATATTTTAATTTTTATTTCATCCATGGGTGGGCCCAAAGGAAAAATCTGGGCACCTTGCTAGTTAGGGACCAGTGCACACCTCTGGAAAGGGAGTTCGGGAAGTGTCCTTGTGTGTCCAGTCCCTGGGTCTGATCCACAGGCTTCTACAGTCTAGCCTGCTTCCTGAATTAGGACTAAAGGTTTCAGCTGGTCCCTCCTGGTTTCAAGTCCCCACTATAAAACAAAAACAAGAAACCATTGGAAGGTGGAGACAGCAGGGGAGAGGATGTGCATAGGGCCTGAGCTCCAGTCTGTAGCCGCTCACTGTGGAGACAGTCAAGGCTGTCTGAATAAGTTTAGCTACAGAGGAGCAGGACAGCCAGCTTCCCAATAACCTTGGTCAGGGCCACAGCCCTTGCTGCAGAGAAAGAGTAGGACTGCTTTGTACGAAAGGTTAGATGAGGTTATTCTCAAGGGAAGGGGGAAATAGACTGTATACTCTTCATACAACATGGACAATGCTATTGTATGAAGTCAAAAAGTAAGAAAAGTTGAGTCAGAATACTCTCAGGAGAAAAGAAGAAATAGGCTGTGAAAAGTTTACACAAAAATGAACAATGCTTCTATGTTCAGGTAAGAAAATAAATAAAGAGATAAAATTTGAAGAAGAAAATAAAACTTGTCTTAAATCACAGATTTTTTTTCTCAGAATCCCCTAAATAAAGCATATACAGATGACATGGTAAGAAGGTGGAGGAAGATGGCTGGTTACAATATCAGTGCCCACTGTCTATTTTATTCTTATAAAAGCATGCTTTATGATATGCAAGCAAAATATTAGTTTCATGGGAACCAATGTAAAAATATGTGAATTTTAGGAATAAAAATCACAAAATTGTTTTTAAAAGATACAAAGATGAGCTGATGTAAGAGTCCACAGAAAGATCGCACATCAAAAATGAAATATCTCGTGGATCTCTGTAAATTCGAGGCCAGCCTAGTCTACAAGAGCTAGTTCCAGGACAGGCTCCAAAGCTACAGAGAAACCCTGTCTCTAAAAACCAAGAAAGAAAAATGAAAGAAATATCCCCACATGCATGTACAGTCTACGGCATAGGGAGAAGGGCCCTTAGAAGAAGTGCATATTGGATTAATACCAAACTCCAAGCAAAGGCCCAAAGGTATCAAACTGAGGTTCTAACAGCATCAGCAGGCAGATATTCTACCAGAGTCCAAACTGTGAAGCCCCACAATTTCACAGAGAATTAAGAGACAGATGGATAAACCTGACTGCCTATACTTAAATCATGATTTTTTTCCCCAAAAGTTTATTCAAGAGCATCTGGAAAGGTAAAAGACTGGCAAAGCAATAATTGGCAAAAAACGTTTCTAGCCAAAAATATATGAAGAATTTTCCCCCAAGAGTTCACAAAAAAGTGAAGATGGACATAAGGGGAAAAAGTGAAGGTGGACATAGGGGGAAAATCCCATTTCCTGGAAGGGCTAACCAGGTGGTGATTAGAATACCAGACAGCCTGTGAGCCTCCCTGGGGCCATCTTCTCGTCTGCTGAAGACCATCATGTCTAAAAGTGTGACATATCTGCCAAGAAGAGAAGTGAGAAGAATGCACTTAGCGGATGCCCTGGCCAAGCCTGTGGGGAGGAGCATGGCAGACCTTCTGGGAGGAAGAACGGCGGTCTCCCATGGCGAAGAGCTTGTCTGCCAAAACCTGATTGGTCTCATTGCAAACCAAAGGTTTAATGACCGGAGATAACTCAGTTCTTTCGAACAATCTACCCAGCTGGAAGTTCCGTCACTTAGAGTCTCAGAATCAAACTGTGAGGCTGTGCATGTGCTATCATTCACTAGAAACCAAAACACGACCAAAATTAAGCTTCATGTACACCTTGCTAATGCAAGTTTTTGGGACACTATGGTAAAAAATAGGAAGCCCACAACTCAGCATGATGCTCACTCCTGGCAAGGGGAGATGTATTTTGGGTTTGAGATGCACCCAATCTTCCTTCATTCTTTCTTATGATGAAGTAATCTTTTGCTCACAATGATTATAAATTACTAAATTGAAATATAGCAATGGTGGGATTAAAATGGGTGGGTGAACATTTTCTGTCTCATTCAAGAAAGAAATAATCTTATTAGGTTTGGAAAAGAAAAGAAAATATGAAACCCCAAGCCAGAAAGCAGGAAATGAACACAGCTGGCCAGCTCACTCAACAGCAACCTCCGCAGCCAACAAGCAAGCATAGAGGTCACCGCTCGCCAGACTTTAAGCTGCAGTGACTCAGGGCCTGAGACTCTGGCGCTCCCTGCTCTCCAAGGCGGTTCTAGGGCATCCTCACCAAGGAGGCATCATCCCGGGTAGTAGGGAGGCAAGGGCCTTCTATGGATACCATTCCAAAGAACCACACCAAATAAATAAATAAATAAATAAAT
>LOJH01001737.1:0-23933 GCA_001685095.1 Ellobius talpinus
TCATGGCCTTTGTTCCCCACTGCTTATAAGCAGTGCACGCCTGGGGTCTGGGTCCTTCGCCATCTTCTTCAAGTTGTATGCTCGTAATAAAGTGTGTTCCAAGAAGAATCCTGTTGTGGTCGTCTCTTCTGCTGGCAGACGTGGCGTGCCACAGGATACTGAGACAGTTCTTAGAACAGAGTCTAGCCAGTATACCATGACTTCAAGCAGGATAACAGTAAGTACAATTCGAATTTCCGAAGGAGGAATGGAAGATGGCAATAATATTTGAAAAATATTGAAAATCCCCCAAATTTATGGGTGAAAGACATTCAGAAAGCTGAGTAATTCCTGAGTATAAGAAACACAAAGAAGAAACTGCCAGGGCTGGGAGGCGGCTCTGTGGTACAGTACTGGCTTAGTACAGGCAGATATGCACAGCGTATGATACATATGCTACACTACATAGCCAGGGCTTGAAATAGTAACAGTCTATAAAGAGGAAAAAGGAAAACAAAGGCCTTGCTTTTTGTCCGAAAGCACACAAGCAGACAACGGAGGAGTCCCTGAAAGTCTGGAACCAGCAATCTAAAACTTTATACCCAGCAAAGACACCCTTCAAAATAAACACCTTTCACAGCACAGCCCCAGTGAAACACAGAAGGAAAGGGGCAAAAGGACAGACCAGGCAAAATGCAGACCTACACAGAGGAGCCAGACGAGATGATGGAAACCAGGAGGCAGTGAGGGTGGAGGCTCTTTCATCGGAGGTGGCTTAAATGTGAGCTACTGTTACTCATCTAACTGCAGCTTCCAAAACAATAGCAGGACACCAAAATGAAGTATGAAATTTTGCCCCACTTTAAACCCATTGTACAATCTAAACAAAGTATAACATGAGCCAGGGGAGACCGCCGTTGCTATGAAGTTCAGTCAACAGCTTGACTTTGAATTAAAGTCTGGTGAAAACAGTGCTCTTCCCACACTCGCAATCTGGAGCTGGCTTACTGCCTCACTATGGCATGGTATGGCTGCAGAGAAGGTACAACCTCCAAGTCTCTGACTTCAAACATTGGATCCAGGCAAGCAAGGACCACAGTCTCGTACCCATCTCTGCTACCTGGTAAGACTGAGGGTCACATTAAGAACTATTATTATTGACTCTAAACTGTGTGTGTATTCACACATGTAGACACATATTTAGGTATGAATGCACATGAGTGTGGAGGCCAGAAGCCAGCCTCAGCTATCACACCTCAGGCACCACTCACCTTTTAAAGAAATATCATTACAATTACTTATTCATCTATTAATTTTGGGTGCATGTATGTGTGTGCATATACGCCACAATATGTATGCAGACTAAATGTAGGTTATCAGGCTTGGCTGCAAGCACCTTCACCAGTTAAAAAGTGTCACAGAAGGGTTGCTGGGAGAATAGTGTCATTTTCTCTAGTGATGCAGCTACTCGTAACTTACCCATGCCATAGGTAATACCGTACCCTACTCATGCAGCAACCACAAGCAAACTTACTGGGTCACAACAACCAAAGAAATGGGGTAGAAGGGAGGCCTCCTGGAAGAAGGACTGCAGCCAAAGTGGGGAGGGATGAGAGAAGGTACTGGGGTGAAATGACCAAAATTATATATTATATGCATGCATAAAAATCTCCAAGAACAAAGGAATACTTTTCTTTAAGGGGGTGGGGCTAGAAAGATGGCTCAGGTGTTAAGAGCATTCACTGCTCCTGTAGAGAACCTGGATTCAGCTCCCAACACCTACATAGCAGTTTACAATCTTCCGTACCCCAGGTCCAGAGATAAACACACTCTTCTGACCTCCCGAGGTACCAGGCCCACACATGATACACACATGCACATGTGGGCAAAGCACTCATCCACCTAAAGTAATAAATACAGCTACAAAACTTCCTCTTCCAGCATCCTAAAGCTATCCTGATAGCAGGGGTATGGGATTTATAACTGATACATGCAACATGCTCAGTATGCAGTAGACAGACAAACCTGTATAAGCATCACCATCCTTTCTCCTATAAGCAGGTCCAGTTGGGTCAGTACCTGGCCTCTCACATGTCTACTCACCTGTCATAATAGTCTCTGTGTCCCCGGTGGTCTCGGTCACTGCTGTACTGCTCATACGGTCTCTTTCTGGACATGTTGTTAGGTCGGTAGCTTCCAGAACGGTGGGCATCCATATGTCTCCGGTCACCATAATGGTGATCCTTGTACCAGTGCTGCTGCTCATACTGATGGTGCCGGTCACTGCCCCAGGGCGCATTGTTACCACCACCATAGTTGAACTTCCTTTCCCTTTGCCAGTCTCCTCGATCTGAAGGAAGAGAACTGTTTCGTAATTGCAGCACATGGCAGCATTTACTGCAGGTGGACATGTCAGGAGACAACCATTGCCTCCTCAGCCTTATGGCTAACATGAGTAATGAATGAGTCCTAACATTTTCTCTGCTGGCAACAACTTCTAAGGCAAAAGAAAATCTATCACCTCTGTCCCTACTAAGATCTTCCAAATTATGGCTTACATGTTTCATTCTTGCTTGCCTCAATGAGCAATAGACCCTTAAAATGAGATTCACTCAAGAACCCCCAAGGAAACTTGGAAGTGACGATGCTGTTTCACTAACGCCCTCACGTACATAGCTCAAGGTGCTTCAACCTTCTGAGACAAGTTGTTTTGAGCCTCTGAAGACCTCTGTAACTAAAGGCTGATCCCCAAGGGGAAGGGTACCACACTAAGATGGGCACCTCCTAGTCTGGGAATACCAGCTAATGCTTCAACAAGTTTTAAAGCACCATGCCACCTACTAGGGAAAATAACCAAAAACATGAGAACAAAAATTGAAAGAAAAAAAAGCAGATAATGGGAAACAACACAAAGAAATGGTTTTGACACGGAGGAAGTTAATAAGCCATGACTTTTAAATAACTGGAACTGGAACTGGAGAGACAGCTCAGTGGTTAAGAGCACTTGCTGCTCTTATAGAGGACCGGATTCAATTCCCAACACCCACATGGAGGCTCACAACCATCTCTAACTCCAATTCTAGGGGTTTTGTGGCCTCCTCTAACCTCTGTGGGCATCAGGCATACACAGGATGCACAGATGTATATGCAAACAAAATACTCATACACATAAAATGAAAAATAAATAAATCCCCAAGTAACAGCAATTAATTCAATATTTTTAGGTTAGGTCTGATTTATTATATAGCTTTGTCTGGTCTTCAACTCAGAGAGGTCTGCCTGCCTGCCTCTGCCTCCCCACAGGGCTGGCGTAGGTGTGCACTACCACATTTGAGAGGGAAGAAACAAAGATAAATTCTCTTTTTAAAAAAAACTTGAAATTTTTACAAAAAAGTCTAAAGGGCACAAACACATGCACAATCTGTTGAACTGAACCCAGTTCCTCTGGAAGAGCAGCCAGTGCTCTTAACCCCTGAGCCATCTGGCCAGACCCAGACATAATTTTAGTGTGTAAAAATTTACAGGAGATGTGGGGCACTTCTTAAGATAATAACTTGCTATGTAGCCTCTAACACGAAATCAACTGTGTGTACGTGTGCGTATAAATGGAATTCTAGAACCAAAGTTTAAGAAAGAAATGTACTTCTTGACTATAGGAAAATTGAATCAGTAAGATAAATCTTATATTAGGTTTCTATACTTTCTATATGCTTTAAGTCTTGCTCAGTATTTTTCCTTTTATTCTTCTGACTCTAAAAATAATTTTTGCATATTTTAACTAGTGAAGCAATAAACAATGATTAGCCATTAAATTCAAACACTCTCCCCCTACCCCACTAGTCTAAGGCAATAGTTAATAGTCTAAGGCACTGAGCAAACTTGCACTTTCATGACCTTCTCTGTTCATACAAGTACTTAAGGGAGGCTGCTCTTGGTTTCTCAGGAAGTCAAGCAGATACCATACAACCAGAAATCCCATCCCATGTACCTAGCTACAACAATTGCAAATAGGTATTCAAGCAAATATATGAATATAAATGTTTGTATTAGTACTATTCTCAACAATAAAAAAGGAGAAACTTTGATGAGTGAAAAAAGTATATCCATTGAGTGAAATACTATCCTCCCATAAAAAGAAATTAAGTACTGATTCACACTAGAATTAGGATGAACTTTCAAAACATTTTGCTAAGCCAGTCGCAAGAGGTAGCACACTGTATATTCCACGGACATGAAGTATTCTGAATAAATTCACTTACAGGGCACAATACAGATAGCTAGAAAGATAGAGGATGGAGAACAGGAAGAGAATTTCCATTTCAGTGATAAAGAAATTTAGGAAGGGGCAGAACTATTGTGCAGAACTCTGAATGTACAAATACCACTGGATGGTTCACCTACAAATACACCTTACCTGTTTGCTTTATGAATTTCACCTCAGTAAATTTAAAGATACAGACATGGGTTCTTAATACATGATTAATGTAAAAATAAAACATGATTATTGTTTGCTTATTATTTCCCTCATTGACTTCTCTTTTTTTCAATTTTATTTATTTTTCTTTTACATCTATGAGTGTTTTTGCCAGGATGGATATCTGTGGATATGCGCCACATGTATGCAGTGCCTACAGAGGCCAGAAGAGGGAATCAGATTCTCTAGAATTGGAGTTGCAGATAAGGTTGTGAGACACCATGTGGGTGCTGGGAATTGAATCAGGTCCTCTGGAAGAGCAGTCAGTGCCCCTGCCTTGGCCTCCCAAGTGCTGCTATTACCAGCACGTGCACAATGGCTGGTCTAGCCAATACTCTCTAATGGTGGATGGTACTGGGTACAGATGTCCTAACGCTCACTCTAATTCTCCTAATTAATGGACATTCAAGTTCTTCTTCAATAGCACCCGACCAACGCTATGTGTCCTCATTCTACAGATCAATATCCAGACAAGAAAGAACTGTGGTCAAAGGTCAATATATTTGTTCACTTCAAATTATTTTCTAAAAAAGACTAGATCATTTCCTATCCTTAATAACTAGTGTACATTTCTCATTTTAATTATTGCTGATTAGAATGAGTGAAAAACTTTGTTAACTCTCTACCTTAACACTTCCTGAATGGCAAGCATGGTCATTTTGCCATATGGGTAGTGTTACTTTTCTGTATGAATTTCCCAATCCTTAATCTATATCTTAAAAAAAAAAAACAACAAACCCACATAGCTGCATTGAGGTTTTGAGGAAAACGTTTTCTTTGGGGAGGTGGTTTCAAGACACAGATATCTGCCTGACTCTGCCACCAGCAGGCTTGAGGAAATCAACTCAGGACTCTCCTGCTTCAGTCTCTCTAGTTCCGGGGTTACAGATTCCACCACACTCATCTTGAGTTTGAGTCCTATGTTTTTCTTTTGTTTTGTTTTTTTGGAGACAGGGTCTCTCTATTATGCATTTCTGACTGTTCTGGAACACACTGTAGACCAGGCTGGCCTTAACTCAGAGATCCACCTGCCTCTGTCTCTCGAGTGCTGGGATGGAAGAGGTGTGCCATCTTCCCTAGCCATTTCTCCTTTTTTCTAAACAAATCTCCAAAATTTAATTCAATCTATTTTCCTTCTTCTTTTATAAGGTTTGTTTCAAAAAAATTAAATTTCAACTTTTTTAAATTAATAAAAATTATATACTTATTTTGTATATGTCTTAAAATACATGTTAATTGTATAATATGTATACAATGGCTAACTGAGTTAACACATGTTTTTTGTGTCACAAGTGGCAGGTAACTAATATTCCTTTGTGTACATGTGCCACATTTTCTTTTTCCACTCACTACTGATGGACACTTAGGCTGATTCCATGTGCTGACTCTTGTGAAAAAGTATTTGGCCTTAATAAACCGTGAGACCTGATACCTTTGATACACTTAATTTGTAGGTCATATGAGAGTTTTATATTTAATGCTATTAAGAACCCCTACTTATGTTTTCTGTAATGGCTGTGTTAATCTAAGAACAGTGATAAAGTCTGCCTTTTACTCCACATCCTTTGATAAGAGTGTGGCCCATAATGCTAAGTGCTTTGCTATATAACTGCTGGCCATTTACACACCTTTATTAAGACAAACTTGAGACTAACAGGTCTCTGAAATAAAGGGCTTATTGAGGTACAGATGCCTATCTAAAGGTCAAAGGACAGGTCACAGGATAAAGTCCCTGAGCCACCAGTAGCACGACTTTAGCAGCTGGGAAAATGTCCACTGGGCCTAAGGCTACTTATAGTGAAATCTGAGGACATTAAATCATATTTTTTTAAACAAACATGCATTGTTTACTGAAAAAGACTCAGGTCAATACAGATGGCAGCATCTTGTATACATTAGTCCATAAACAAAGTCTCTGATATATCCTGGTCTGGTTGATTCCAAAAGCAAAATGCAGTGTGGCCCCATGGGCAATCTTCAGTACTCAGCACACAATGGGTGCAGTCCTCTCTACTGACTTAGCTTCTTCTATCAAAGCCGTCTGGCCTATACATTAATTTAGGGCATCTCGGAGTTCATCAGCATCTTTTGAGAAATGTCTATTAAGATCCATCCATCCCCCATTTCTTAACCAGTCCTTCTATTTTTACATACTAGCCCTTTATCAGATGTACAGTTTGTGAATATTCTCTCACTAATAAAGGTTGCTTCTTCACTGTCCACTGTTTATTTTTTCTATTTGGTTATCTTTTTGTCACCAACTCAATATTAGCATTAGCAGTTTTAAATGCCCAACTTATACACCTATGCAAGCCTGTAGGACATTTTCTTAATTAGTGATC
Source organism: Ellobius talpinus (assembly GCA_001685095.1). Classification (NCBI taxonomy): domain Eukaryota; kingdom Metazoa; phylum Chordata; class Mammalia; order Rodentia; family Cricetidae; genus Ellobius; species Ellobius talpinus. Next base: position 6,796 of record LOJH01001737.1, read on the forward strand.
ATTCTTGCACATAGAATATAAGTTTTTCTATAAGTTTGCCCATTACCTTTATTTTTTAAAAGGCTTATTTATTTATTATGTATACAGTGTTCTGCCTGTATTGCCTGCATGCCAGAAGAGGGCACCAGCTCTCATTACAGATGGTTGTGAGCCACCTAGTGGTTGCTGGGAATTAAACTCTGGAACTCTGGAAGAGCAATCAGTGCTCTTAACCTCTGAGCCATCTCTCCAGCCCCACCCATTACCTTTTACAGTACCTGTGATCCCCTTAACTTAGAGGTGACCCTTAATCTTCTAGATCTTTACTTCGTGTTTTATGAAAACCAAGAACAGACAAGAGGGTCTTGGGGAAAGTACAAAGGTCCTTGGAAAATGAAATGATTGGGGGTTTGGACACCTCTTTAAAAGTTATCTAATGGCCTACCTGCATTACTAAAGTGTCTCTTATTGGGGTGACTGTAGTTATCTCTTGGATGTCCATGCATCTGTGGGCCATGGGAGGCAGGCAAATGAGGCTTCTGAGGATGAAGGTTGTGTGAGGTATGGGACTGAGACATCAGAGAATCCCGGCTGGAACCAGACGCCTCTGGTCGAAATGGTTTCTTACCACCAACCGTATCATCTTTCTTCTTTTGTTCCTGGCAGAGTTAAAAAAAAATGGAAGAGCTTAGGACCCCAGCATAGTTCCTGAGAGCAGAATAAAGATGCCCTCCTAAACAGTTCCATCTTGTCCCTCTCTTCTGAGCTGTCATTTAATAACGTCTTACCAAAACTGCTTGTGAACTCTGCTGAGCTCCAACAGCCTAACAGGGGGCTGCCCGGCTGTTAGATTACCACAGAAAATCAACCTCTGCTAACAAGCCCCCATTTAAAAAAAAAAACAAAACACCCACCAGGTGTTCCTGTACATCGCCTATTCAAGTGGCCAGGTAGTTGGCACTTTCAGAGGACTCTCTTGGCTACAAAAAGCCATGACTGCTAAGCTCTCAAGGCTAACTGAGTTAAGAACTGCCAGCTGTCAAATGGGAAGAGCGAGTACACTAAAGTCCTCAAGCTAGACACCTGACCCTCCAGCTATATCATTCCTTCACCCAAGTAAAATTCTCAAAATAAAAGTTTTCAAGTGTAAAGTGGTTTAAAAGCTAATCATGAGGAAAATGACTATTAAATAACTTGAACCATATCTAAGCCTCTTTTGTCTCTAAAGAACAGAAAACAAATACTAATTTGTTCTGTTCTTTGTTCATTTAGCACATTATGAAAATATCTTCCCCTACATGATGTTAAACACTACCATATTTCATTTACTGCTTGGCTGTACTCTTCAGTAAGAATACATGACCACAATCCTCCCACTACTATTGGACTACAGTCATTCCCATTATAAACATGCTTAAACCTTTGATTATTCCCTTAAATTAAACTCTTAGACGTAGAAGCATACTCTATTCTTCGACAAATTTTGAAGAATTATTGTGCTGGCTTGTTTTATGTCAGCTTGACATAAGCTAGTCTTTTGAGAGGAAACTCAATAGATAAAGGCCCCCACAAGCCAAGCCTGTAGGACATTTTCTTAATTAGTCATAAATGTGGAAAGGCCCCCGCCCACGGTGGGTGGGTCTGTCCTTGAGCTGGTAGTTCTGGGTTCTATAAGAAAACAGGCTGAGCAAGCCAGTAAGCAGCACCCCTCCATGGCCTCTGCATCAGCTCCTGCCTCAAACTCCTGTACTGATTTCCTTTGATGATGAACAATGCTGATGAAAAATAAGCCAAATAAACCCTCTCCTCCCCAAGATTCTTTTGTGCATGGTGCTTCATCACAGCACTGGTAACCCTAACCAAGACAGCTATCCTATAGGAAGACAACAATAACTCACTCCCCATACTTGGATATTGATACATCACTCAGCTTCATGAACTTCTGTGAAGTCCTCCACCACTATGAGTAGATCCTCAACCCAACTTTCCCTCCTATATCAGGGCCTTTCCTGTTTTATTCTTCTCAGGAGTCTTTCATGGATTTCTATGATGAATAGGGGCCAGTGAGATAGCTCAGTGGGTAAAGGCACTCATCACTAAGCCTAACAACCTGAGCTCGATTACTGAGATACACATTATGGAAAGATAGGAAACCACAGATTCCTGCAGGTAGTTCTTGAACATCATGGGGTAAGTGCTGGCTCTTGCACTCCTGTGTTCGTGCTCTCTCTTTCTTTCTCTCTCTCTTTCTCTCTCTCTCACACACATACACAAAATAAATATATAAATGTAAAAGTTTATTATGTTTAGAATTTCACTAATACACAATTACTATATTATTCCTATTAACACTACATTATATTCTTCAGAATAACATTACATTATGAACTATTAGAGGGTATAATCCCCAGGTCAATAATACATTAAGTTCACATTACAAATTCTTCTAAGTGTCCATGCTAGTCCTGGCACAACTATAGACACTTCGGAAATAGCAGTAGATAAGAAACATATTCTCTGTGCTCATGAACCTGACACACTAGTAAAAGTGGAACAATTTTCACAATTGCTCCTCAGTGGCTGATCTGGATATAGGCCACGTGGCTAATTAGTAGACCTATAGGAGGGCCTGTCTGCATGAGAACTGACTCTACAGCAGAAGCCAACTCACCTTTATGCCCATCTCCCTACTCAAATGAAAGGGCAACAATTTCTGGGCACTGCAAGTGTCTACTCCTTTAAGTAAGCAATTTGGATTCTTCTATGTAAGAAACTGGATGGATGCCACATATGTGCTTGTATAAGAATAGGAATAGATTTCCTACGTATGATCCTGGGACTTATGACTAGCCACATTACAAACTACACAAATATTTGAAGAAGAAAGGGTCTAGAAAATAAGTGCTCCAGGTAATGAGATAACAGGGTAACAAATTCTTGTCAGGACTTTAAAACACTACTTGGCTCTAATGTATTGGCTATTATACCTAATAAATAACAGTCTTACTGTCTGGCAACTCATAGAGAATTTTAAGAACAACTAGTAAAAGAAAAAATCACATTGTATGAAATTATGTTTGGATCACAGACGACACACTCTGTGACCTGTGATGATTTCTGTCACCCTGTTTGGGCTGTACTGAAACCACGTAAAACACAGGCAAAGTGCCAGTGGACTATCTACTATCAACAATCCTTCAGATTTTTCACTACCAGCCCAGGGAAAAACAAAAACTAAGGGAATTTTATGTGCAATTATCTTTATACACTTATATAAATTAGGACTAGATTTGTATTTTACCTCCTCTTCTTGAGATCTTTTCTTATGAGCCATCTTATATAACTTATGTAGTTTTCGTGCATCAAATTCTGTAAACTTGGAAACAAAAATCCATAGGTTCCTAAAAGAAAAATTGTACTAGTAAATTATACAATTTAAAAAGTGATTTTGTTGTTGTTTTGTTTCTTCAAGACAGGATTTTTTCTGTGGAGTCCTGGCTGTCCTGGAACTCACTCTGTAGACCAGGCTGGCCTTCCTCTGCCTCCTGAGTGCTGGGATTAAAGGTGTGCACGATTGCCCCAGCTAAATGGTGACTTTATTTTACGGCAAGCTACTGAATTTTACTCCGAAATGTTCTCTAGGTCCCTGCACTAAGCTGGTGTACAAAGCTCATGCTGTGATCCCAGCACACGGGAGGTTTTTCAGGTGACTCTCAGATCCTCAACTACAGAGTGAGTTTGAGACCAACCTGGGTAAATGACACTCTATGTCAAAATAAATAAAATCAAACAAAAGGTCTTTGCATCAGTAATATATCATTATGTGCTTCTGTCAAGAGTTTGACAGTGAGTCTTAAGCTGGGGATTTGTCAACAGTGTTAGGAACCCTAACTTGTACAGTAGCATCTGCATCTCTAGTTCTGTAAGCTTTCCTTTACCTGGCCCACACAGGACACTGCCACACACTACATCTCTGTACTGGAACCAACAACCAACTAGTAACCTGTGCCACTGTCATGCTTTCTGCCCAGCTGTCACTACTAAGGCCTGTCATCTCTTCCTTCAAACTCTCAGGAACTCCTTGTCCTAGCATGGCACTGTTGTATAGCACAGGAATGGCACAAAAATGGGGTTTATACAGAGAGATCCTGGAAGTAGCAGTAAATCAGAAACGTTTCTTCTCATCCAAGTTTTCCAGGAAGCACTTTCACTATGGCCACACTGTTAGGATGCTGACTAGGAAACGTGGTGTCAGACAGAGAGCCGCTTAGCTCACTGAGGCCTCTTCTAAAGAACAACAGTCTTCTGAGCACATTCCAACTGAGCCCTAAACACACTCAATGTCCTAGCTGTCCACTTACGCCTCTGCTGAAGCTCTAACTATATGCTCATTTAAGAGTTTCCACTTAGCTTGTCTATAGTCAGTTCAAGGTGGCCACCCTTCTGCTGGCATTCTTTTTTGGTTTTTAGTTTCTATTTATTATTTTATGTTTATGGGTGTTTGGTCTGAGTATACTATGTGCATGCCTGGTGGCTGAGGAGGGTAGAAGAGGGTCTGGAGTTATTAATGACTGTGGACCGCTATGTGGATGCAGGGAATTGAACTTGGGTCTTCTGGAAGAAGAGCAGGTACTCTTACTGATGAGCCACTTTTCCAGCCCTATAAGGCATTTTCTTACACAACTTCTAAAACTGTTTCCATACCTTTTAGATGGATAGTTTCTATCGAGGTCATAGCTTGTGCTACCTTTGAACTTTAAAAAACCAAGGACTTTTCAATGAACTACTGCTGGTGATGGGGCATTTAAATGGCAACAAACCCAAATTGCACACACAGTAGGCAGCCTTCTGCTATCCTCTGACCTGGTAAGACGAAAGCCATATTATGCTCCATAAAGGGAAAAATGCAAACCATTTTAAGAGGAAAGAAATGATTTTTCAAAATCTCTGTCTTGTATGTCAGAGGTGTGTGGCATGCTATCTATCATTAGCATCATGACTGAGGCTTCTGAAAACCTACTTTTCACTTCAAAACTGATCTACTAAAGTAGACTACAAAGATATTAACCATGAAGTACATGGACTCAAAGTAAATACAGTTTATGGAAATAAACATTAGCTTTTCAAAATTCCCTCTAATACTGGGACCTGAAGCCAGGGCTTTGTACATGCTAGGCCCTTATTCAGTCACAAAGCTACATCCCCAGTCCCGTCCCCCCATTATTTTTCCTGTTTTATCTATCTATTTATTTATTTGGCGGGGGGGAGTTTGAGACAGGGTTTCTCTGTGTAACAGTCCTGGCTGTCCTGGAACTCACTCTGTAGACCAGACTATTTCGAACTCACAGAGATACACCTGCCTCTGCCTCCTGAGCTGGGAGTAAAGGCGTGGGCCACTACTGCCTAGCTTCCTTTTTCCTTTTTATTTTAAGACAGAGTCTTACTAGGTTGGCCAGTCTGGCCCTGAACTCAGTCTATAGCCCATGAAGGTCTTGATATTTGATCCTCCTGTTTCATCATCCTGAGTAGCTCAATTACAAAACCGTGCCGCTATCTTGACTATTGTTACTGTTGCTTTAGAGAGTTGTCATCTCTTCAAAATATCTAAATGGAATACACGTTGACTGTCCCTATTTCGAAAATCCCGAGACTGATGTCTCAAGAAATAAGTTACACTCTTACCCTTATATGATGGGTCACAGTCAAAATGTAGATGCAATAAATGCATTGTAAAAGAATACCTGTAGGCTCTGTATATTAAGTATATATGAAATAAAAGTTATTTTGTATAAGATTTGATTTCCACTCCCAAGACATGTCATTACTTATGTTTATGAGTATTTCAAAATCTAAAATATTTCTGATTCTAAGCATCTCTGATAAGGGCCACTTAATTTGTTTATAAATTAATACATATATTAATACATATAATGTCTTAATCTAAAGTACTACTAGGAGTTCTTTAACTAAAGGAGATGAAAATGGAGAATCTACATTCATGTGCTTTTAACTTTTCTTTCACTTCGTATGTTATTACCTCTACTGGCTAGTTTTTATGTCAGCTTTGGAAAGGAGAACGTCAGTTGAGAAAAGGTCCTCACCAGATTGCTTGTGTGCAAGCCTATCACATATTTTTTAAATCATTTATTTATTTATTTATTTATTTTATGTGCGCTGGTGTTTTTGCCTGCATGTACATCTATGTGAGGGTGTCGGGCAGCCTGGAACTGGAGTTACAGACAGCTGTGAGCCACAATGTGGGTGCAGGGAATTGAACCCAGGTCCTCTGGAAATAGTCAGTTCTCTTAGGCAATGAGCCATCTCTTCAGCCCCCATCCATTTTCTTGATAGATGATTGACATATGAGAGAGCCCAGCCCACTGTAGGAAGTGCCACTCCTGGGCCAGTGATCCTGGGTTCTATAAGAAAGCAGGCTGAGCAAGCCATGAGGAGCAAGCCAGTAAGCAGTGCTCCTCCATTGGCTCTGCTTCAGTTCAGGTCTCCAGGTTTCTGCCCTGCTCTAGTTCTTGCCCTGACTTCCCTCAGCAATGCAATGTGACCTGAGTCATAAGCTGAAATAAACTCCTCCTCAAGTTACCTGTGGTCATGGTGTTGTATCACAGTAATAGAAACAGTAACTAAGGCTGTATGGAACCAACCAATTTTTTATAATAGATATAATAATATATAAATACTAACCTGAGATAAGTAAAGCATTATTCTAGTTCCTATGTCTTATGGGTTTAAAGCAAATATTCTGAGAATAAGCCAGAAAGACAATGATTATCATCATCTTCTTCCTCTTATAAATTAAATTAATGGCACAATCTTGCCACATCAGAAGGCTGGTCTTGATAAAATGACAAAATGGCTTACTTCATGAAAAAGATGTTGAAGCCTACAGTTATTCTGTCAACAGTTAAATTTTGTTGGCAAAAGCTTTATTAGGTGACTATGCTACCTATTTTTAAAAACAGACCACACCCACATATTATCAAATGAAACTGGGGAGATTCAAGGCCAGAGTGGGTTACCTCCTCCACAGTTTGATGTGCTCCTGGTCTGAATAAGCTTTAAGGCACTCGGCTATGCGGTCTCCAATCTTCAGCAGGCAGTTCCTGGTGTGCTCCAGCTGTTCTTGTACATTGAGTCCCTTGTCAGGTTTGTCCAACTGCTTCAGTGCCTTCTTCACAGGCCTCATCCTCTCTTTACACTGGAACAGGCCAACAGTACATGAACCATTGCAAGAAAGAGTGCATTATCATGTCCATACACTCAAGATTGAAGAAAACACACCCCGCCGTCATGCTACACGTCACTATAGGAGTGGGTAACACCAGTGAAATGGGGCAAGTGCAGATCCATAGAAACTCTGAGGGACAAGTGCCATCACCATATTTGGGATTATGTGAGGACCTCTGATACCTGACTTAGCCTCTCTGAATGTTCTGTTTCCTCATCTGCAAGAGGGCTGTGGCCACTGAGAAGATCAAATGTAAAACAGTATTATAGGCTTAACCTGAAAACCATGATCATCATAATGAAAAAGCGAAAACAAAACCACTACACTCACACACCATTTCCTCAGCTAGAAACTCGTGGGCATATTTCAGTGTTTAACTTCAACTTTTAAAATGTAATTAAAAAAAGACACTACAAATTGGAAAATACTTACAAATGACTGTGAAAAAAAAGCATAAGTGATTCTGCAGAAAAGATAAATTACCATGTAGCTCCAGCTAGTCTGAACTTGCTATGTAGCCCAAATTGGCCTTGGGTTTATACTCTTCCTGCCTCTGCTTCCACAGCAGTGCAGTTACAAACATGCCAACATACTTAGCCACATATTTGGCTAATATGAGCAAGACCCTTGGTTCAAAAGCCAATTTCACAGAAAAGGAAAACCAGTACCACAGAAGCAGCAGCCATTAGTTTGTTTATATGCAACAGACTAAGGAAGAAGGAAATGATTAATGTGTTCATTTATTCAATTCACTCATTTATTGATATCTTTCTAGTATCTAAGTGAACTTCATATAAAACATAATGCTCACAGAAAATAAGAGAAATTAAGAATTAAGAAAACTGACTTAACTACAAAGAAAAACTATGCTTGCGCTAGTATGTTTTAGAGTACACACAGAAAGGTCAAAAGACCTCACAGAACTGGGTCAATCTCTCTTCTGTCAGCCTAGGACAGTATTTTCACATTTCAATGAAGACAGCTTCTCCTCTAGACCAAAGGAGGTGCTGAAGTGAGCTGTGACACGTGGATGCTCGCAGAGAGAACAGAGTTGGGGAGCACATAACAGAGGGCAACACCTTCCCGTCCTTGCCTGAGATCACAACTGCATGTCCTGGATCAGTTCTCAGCTCCACGGCATGGAAGCAGGTACCGTCCAGAACTTCATCACTTCGAATGTTAGCCAAGGTCCTTCTCCTCGCCAAGCTGGCAGTCTCAACCCAGCACTCTAGCCACAGGAGCCACCATACATGCTCCTGCCACCCTGGCATACCCCCCCTCCCTCCGCTTCTCCCTCTTATCTTGTACTCCTCTTTCGGAACCCAAATCAAGGATCACTTCTTAGACTTTCCAGACTAGGTCAGACTCCCTTCTTACAAGACCTCTGCAGTATCCACTTTCTCCTCTACACTTTATTATAAGATTACCAACATGATCCAGGAGTTATCATCTACCCTAATATGATATTAGTGTCTCTATAAACAACAGACCAAAGAAGAATAGGCAAATTCTTCTTCAAGATGGGATCTCTAAATGCTCTGCTTCCAATTCAGTGCACTTCTATTTCCCAAATGCCTTTGAGAACCCCTATAAATTCTGCAGGTTCCTGTACAGGTGTGGAACATATAAACTCATGCGGGTCCATATATACTCATAAAAACAAGAATATAAGATATCCTACTATTCTGGTTCAAAATACAGTATGCAAACATAATAAGCAATACACAAGTTTACACAATGTTCCACATCTGTGGATGCACCTGTGAAGGGCAGAGCACAGCACTGTGCCCAAGTATCAGCACCCTCTATTTCAAGACTTACAATGCTAAAGGTTTCCTGGTCCAGATCATCATCTTCATCCTCCCCAATGGGAACAGGTTCACTTCCTGCTGTAATGTGGACAGGACCCTGAGATCGCTTTGATTTACTTGAAGACTTGGCATCACCACCTTTAGCCTTTCAAAAGAGTTACAAAGAGACCTTGTCATTTATATAATCTTGAAATCTGGGTAGACTTCTTTTTATTTGGCTTTGTTTTATTTGGTGGTGGAGGTGGTGTTCCTATGAATATAGGTATGTATGGGCATGCATGAATTTATATATACCACACTTGTGAATGAATCTGCAGAGGCCATAAGAGGGTACCAGATCCCCAGGAACTTGAGTTACAAAGACATTATAAACTATTGTGTGGTGCAGAGAACTGAACTTGGTCATCTGCAAGAGCAGCAAACTCTTAACCACTAAGGATTTCTCCAGCCCCCATAATTCGAACTTCTTACCTATGGTGCATTGCTAGAGCAAGTAAATAAGAAGACCTCAATTTACACAAACCTACAAGATTAATAGCTGACTTATAATTATTCCCATTTCTGTCTCTAAAGGTACTAAATTACAGCTTCAAGTTTATCAATATAATTTACAAGAATGTCATGAAGAGACTAAGAATTGACAGAGAACTCCCCCAGAGTATCATGCTGCAGCTTTTACTAACGGCTGATCTTTGATCTAGGAATCTGTATCAACGGCATTACCATGCAAGGCTGCAAGTCAAGAGGAATATGCATGGAAACCAAAATTAGGAAATTTTTAAAAACATAAAATATTTAGAATACACTGTATATAATTATATGATATAGATAAAATACAAGGGTTTTTTTTGTAAAGCACATGGGGTCCCTGGAGAAATAGCTCAGCAGTTAGAATGCTTGCTCTTACAGGATTCTGGCTTGGTTCCCAGCACCTACATGGAGGCTCACAAATGTCTGGAACTGTAGCTCCTGCCTGCTTGCAGCTGACATACATACACGCATAAACATAAAATAAATATTCTTAAAATAAAAATTAGTGAGTTCAAGACCAGTCAGGTCTACAGGATGAGTTCCAGGACAGCCAAAATGACACAGAAAAACTACCCATAACGTAAGTAAATAGTTTGAGATCCTAGGTAGTGCGGTATCACTCAGCTTTATAGTAGCGGCTATGAGAAGAGAAAGGGGAAGTGTCTGCAGTGCTTGTAATGTGTTCATGAGACGCAAAATGCATTATACTAGGGGGGAAAGCCACTTAAACTAAACATGAAACAATGTGAATCTGCCAAGTGGTATCATACTCCTTTAATCTCTGTGAGTTCCAGAACAGCCAGGGTTATGTAGTCAAACCCTGTCTCAAAAAGAAAACAATCAACAACAAAACAAGCCCCCCCAAAAACGCAGAATAAATCACTATTCTGAGACAGATGCAAAAGAATTTATAACAGTATAGTTTCTCTTTATTCCAAAGACTTACAATTATTTTCTATTTAAGTGGATGTGCCTTCCTGAATTCATGTGTACTACATGTGTGCAATGTCCACGAAGGCCGAAATAGGACACCGGATCCCCAGGAACTGGAGTACAAATGGTTATGAGGACTGGTAACTAAACCCAGGTCTCGATCACTGAACCAGCACCAGTACCCATAGTATAATTTCTAACATTAAAAACTGCAAAGTAATTTTAGTATGAAACTTAAATGGCTTCCACTACATTAGAGTCAAATAGAATTTACCTTATTTAAAACAACCTTAACACCTGTTCTTCAGTGGTAAGGTAGTTTGCAATATACTACTGTGTGGAGAGAAGAGGTTACCCAATGGTCTGAGCTGGGCAGTATATATATACAATGTTGTTGTGGTTTGTTTTTTTCAAGACCAGGTATCTCTGTGTGTAGCTCTGGCTGTCCTCACAAAGATCCGCTCTGTCTCTGCCTCCTGAATGCTGGGATTAAAATGGCCACCACTACACAGCCAGTATTTTTACATTTATACTCATATTCCGAGGGGAAATTTAAGGAAGTTCCAAGAAGTTAAGATGTCAAGGACTAGAGATGTGACCGACCCCTGGATTACAAACACTGGCTGCTCTTCTTGAGGACTTTAGTTCCACTCCTAGACCCTCATGGCAGCTCACAACCACCTGTAACTCCAGTTCCAGAGGATCCAATGCCTTCTTTTGACTTCTTCCGGCACCAGGCACACATGTGGTACACAGACATATAAGCAAGCAAAACATCCATACACATCAAATTTAAAAATTAAAACTAAAACAATAAAGTCTTTAATAGATGGCAGAATTATAGCTGTGACTTGCTTGGAGCAATGGATAATAGTTGATTACAAACATCTCTACGTATCTCACCAAGTATATCAATTCTATAGTTTGTAAAGAACTTTACAAATCTCCCAAGCCAAGTCTACTCTAGTGGCTGTTGATGACATATGGTATTTGGTTTGAATCTTAAACTTTTCAAATCATCTTGATTGTGTGTAGATTGTATTCTTCTGACATTATAATCTAAGAACCTGTACCTCATATTCTCACTTGTCCTGTCTCATTCCAAATACCCCTCCCCAAATAGGCAATGACAGATCAAACAAAGGCCTTCTGCATTAGAAAAGCAAGACTGCACAATACCCCTTGCTTTCCTGTAAGGAGGATGAAGGGATTACTTGCACAGCCCCAACCTTCCTTGCTGGATATACTCAAAGACTATATCAGGGCTTGTACCTCATGTTATTTAAAACCTAAACAGATTTTCCAAGATGAGTGTGTTGGATACCTTCTCTTTCTTGTCCTTGGACTTCTTTCTTTCTTTGTCTCCTTCCCTGTCCTTCCGAGAACTCACTGGTTTCTCTTTGTTCTCCTTGTTCTCTTTCTTCTTCTGCTTTTTTTTCATTGGACTTTTTTCTAAGCCATCATCCTAGGAAACAGAAAGCCATGAACTTTTTCAGTCTTCTGCTTCTTAGTTTGTTTCCAGAGGAAGCAGCACTGTTCAGTGGCACACCACTGCATTGAAAATAGATCATTTTCAACCAGGGCCTACCAGCACTCACTTGCAGAAGTCTGAATCCACTAGACTTGTCCAGGCAGACAGTGTTACAGCTTCTGACCTAATTCTCAAAGCTAGTCTTTAAGGCACTGAATGGTGTTTAGCTCAAGAGAAAAGCATTTGCCAGGTGTGAATGAGGCCGAGTTAGGTCCTTAGCACCACCCCTCTCCTAAAACAACAGCATTGTTGTCCCCACTTCACAAACAGAAGAAAATGAGGACTACACGAGTCCTCTTCAGCTAGTGACTGACGAGGATAATTAGTACCTGAACTTGAGAACATGCATTCAAAGCTATGTCAGTCCCTATATCCACTGGGAGTCCCTGGAGCCATCATCAAAGAATTACATTCAGAACTATAGAATAAAATCTCACAGAGTTGTCAATCACTGAAAAAACACTGTAATTCCACTTTCTTCAGACTACATTACAAACCGGCAAGCTAATGGCTAAGCCCAACCCAGAAAATCTCCAATTAACTGAAGTGCACTCTGTGAAGTCTTAAGTCCCCTGATTAACCAGTCTCTACCAATCTCTTTCCTTCTATAAAATGAAAGCAATTACTAACTGCCACGTATCATGGTTTGTAACACTTACTTCCGTTATGTAGGAATTTGTGGCTGCTTATTTAACATGAGTCACTATGTGTGTGCTTGTTTGAATGAGAACTGCCAACACAGGCGTCTGTATTTGAATGTGTCGTCACCAGAAGTGGAACCTCTGATAGGAACAGAAGGATTAGGAGGTGTGGCCTTGCTGGACAAAGTGTGCCACTGGGGGTGGTTTGAAGTTTCAAAAGCCCATACCAGGCCAAGGCCCAGGCCCAGGCTCAGTCTCTCTCCTTTTCCCTCCTCTTCCTCCTTCTCTCCCCTCCTCTCTCTTTGTATCAGGATGTAGCTCACAGCCACTTCTCTAGCACCATGCCTATACCTGTGGCCATGCCATGGTGATGATGATGGACTAAGCCTCTGAAACTGCAAGCCAGACCCAAATTAAATGCTTTCTTTTGCGTGAGTTGCCTTAGTCATGGTGTCTCTTCACACAATAGATGTTACTAAGACACAACTATATTCCTCTGACAAGTTAGGTGAAGATAAACATTCTATGATATTTTATCTGTTCAGTATGTAAACAAATGTATCACAGGACTTCATGGAGTCCCATACCTTCACTTCTCCCTCTTCAGACAGGTTGTCTGAGTGTCGAGGAGATGACAGCTCAAGCCCATGTTCATCCTTCTGCCTGGGGGCTTTGTTTTCCTTCTTTACTCGAGGCTTCCGCTTCTTTAGTTTGGTCTAGAAAGTAAAAAGATACTTAAACTACAAATCACCCCCAACCCAACAGCACGACCAAGAAATATCCCAGACAGTTGATGCAGTCACAGCCACAGAATTCAAACGAGATACTTCAGGGACACAAAGGTGCAAGCCATTCTACCTGAAAGAAAATAAAACTGAACAAAACCACTTATTATCCTCCACCTAGCCTATATTACTTTAAATGTCTGTATTCCTTGAAAATATTGATTTCATTTTTGGAACTCATCCTAAAGGTAAAACCCCAGAAAAGGTTAAGACATTTTCTGTTCAAAAATAAAATTAACGCTGAAGGTGACATTATTAACTCCTGAAAATTAGGTATCTAAAACTAAAAACAAGGTTAAAATAGTGTTTATCTATTCAATCAAATAAACAGTATAATCATGAGCTATCTTGCCTCTCTAGAACTTCATATATCACAATTATATACTATCTACATAGTGGTACTATGTACGACAAATGGAAGTACAGTCATTTTATTCACATAAGTTCTATTTATTGTATACATACATGTATACGTGGCAAAGTTAAGGAGCATGCAAGGAACATGCCCACATAAAGTACAAACATCTTAGATTCTGTCTTCCCTGATTCCTTACCATAGGGAAATAAAGAAGAGAAACTTCCAATGACTCCATTAGCAACTTGGTATTTTTCAGTGAGCCAAATATAATCAAAACTAAGTCTAATTTCTGAAATTAGGTGTGGAATCTAACTACATTACCATAGCAGCCCAGTCAGACACCAAAATATGGAAACTATGTCCCCAACTGAGGACACAGACTAGAAAAGAGTAAGGGCAGTCCAAAAAGATGTAGAATATACCCCTGCAAATAAATACTTGAGTGGGAATTATAAGAAAGGTGCCAAGGTACTGCGTTTATTAAATGAGCATTTTCTTCTGAGCAACTTCAAAAGCCATCTCTGAGAATGAGAGGGCAGGATGCTATGCGGTACCCCAAAAGGACAGCTCTTTTCCTTCTTGGCTCTGCAGTCCCACGCTCCCCTGGGGGAAAGTCAGCTGGCAGTGCACCCACTTACCTCCTCCCCACTGGTCACAGTGCCCTTCTTCTCCAGACCCTTCCTGAGCAGCTTCAGCAAGTAGTCCACTCGGGTCTGCAACTGCTTCCCCTGAGGCTTTTTATCTGTTTCCACTGGTAGAATCTTCAACAGGAAAGGAAGAGAAGCACCCGCCACCACCCACAACCTGGTTAGTGAATTCGGATAAACAGGGACAACAAAGAACTCAGCACAGTCTTTTTCCCTCCCAACCACCCAAAACACAGATTAAAGCCTCAGACCCTATTCTCGTGTCCATGGCTCCCAGTCACTGAAAATCCCTCATGAGCCACTCTCGCTTTACAGAATGGGATGGAGAAATCCAGCTCTCCCACTGGCTCCTACCTGTGCTGTTAACAGGGTAGAACAACTCAGGTAGGAGGGGCTTGTGGCTTCATCTGCTAGAGCATCCCAGCCGTCGTGGATTTCCTCCTTCCAGGAGCAGGGAATCCCTGGAGCTAGGTTAAAGCTTCGTTTTAGATTGAAAATGCTTCTTAGAGCATTGCCGGAGAGCACTGAGCTATGCCAGGACACGATCTGCTCATCGACTAGAGCTGGACCTCTCTGGCCAGAATGGATTTGGTCTCAGTGCTTCTAAACAGGGTGCTGTCACCCTCCTAAACCCAGATGGGATGAGCAGTGTTTAATGTGCCAGGACAAAGCCCTGATAGGACCACAACATGAAGTGGATCCAGTCAGCTGCCCTTGCTTAGAGCTCTAAGCACAGCCTCGCTACTTGAAAGAGACGGGGTGGGAGGCTCAATTTTGTGGGAGAAGTACAATGCAAGTTAAATTTCATTACAAACAATACCAAGGTGACACTTGTTCTCTGTGTACAGAGCTGAACAAATGGTAAACAACAGGCCAAGAAGAAAGGCCCAGGAATGCTTCAGTCCCAATAAACTGACCTGGTATTTGCTGTAATGAGATTTGGCCTGTAAAGATATCAAAATTTTAAGATTTCTCCTATATAATTTCCTCTGGTTGTCATCTTTCCTTTTATCATTATCCACTAAAGATGGTAACTTCCCAAAGACAAAGAAACCCCCCCTCTTGAAAACAGTTAAAGATAAGTCACCAATATAAAAATATTAAACAAATCTAGAACTGTCCAGCATGGCAGTTACTTACTTTATCTGTGAGTTTTAGCTCTGGGTCTGTCTTAATTAGCTCCCAATTTCCATAGCCATGTTCATAGATCCCGAGCAACAAACGAGAATCATCCTCCACGCCCCATTCGACGTCGAAATGTGCCGCTTTGACCCGGCAGGTTAAGCAGTATCTACAGGGGTTCAAAACCAAGGGCCTGAGAAAAGGGGGCCTTTCCAATATACTGAGGAAACATCCCCAACCACACACAGCTCTAACCTCATTCTATGTCCAGCCAGCCATGCGGGGACACGGTAAAGACACTCACTTTTTTTTTTCCTCAGGGTCCACAGGGATAGATTTATGCAGCATTTCGAACTCTTCCTCGTGCTGGATGATGGACTTTACGTTAACCTGAACCCCAGAGATCTTGATTGTGGGGCCTCTTCTCTTGCCTGGTCCTTTCCCTAAAGGACATAGGTTTTATATTCCTTAAGTGAAAACGCTCCCTACTACCAAACTCTGACTTAGTCCCTCTAGCTATAACTTCCAGCGTATTAGCAGGTCAAAGACAGAACTTAGAAATTTTCAACTAACAGTTTTGAATTTTTTGTTTGTTTTTGTAGGGGGGTTGTTGTTGTTTTGTTTGTTTTATTTTGTTTTTGTTGTTGTTATTGTTTTAAGACAGGGTTTCTCTGTGTAACAGCCCAGGCTGTCCTGGACCTAGCTCTGTAGACCAAGGCTGGCCTCGAACTCACAGAGATCGGCCTGCATCTGCCTCCTGAGTGCTGGGATTAAAGACGTGTACCACCACCACCTGGCCTCAACTAATGTTTATAAAAGAAAATTTGAGCAATATTTTAACATTTAGAGTCTTCAACTATATATTGATACTTGTATCTATAATTTTCTTGTTTATACTTCTTCACTGTAAGTTTAGTTAACAGAAGATTCTAAAGGCATATTAATGTTAAAATTTTAGAAAAAACAAAAGTGCTTTAGATGACTCAAATTCATCTTCAGTTACTACTTTTTGGAAAAGTATGAGCTCATGTTACAGCTAACACATTGAAATAATAAATACTGACCATCACGGGTAGCATGAGATGGTGACTCTAAACTGCCATGGAAATCCTAATTCACCTACAAGTAAAATAAAACCACTCTAACCAGAGCCTAAGTTAAAAATTACAAAATAATCAAGTTGCCACTTTTGTGGCAAAGATGGTTCTCAGTAGAAAACTGAGAAAAATGAGTATCGACAGTTGACCTACAACAACACATAAATATCTATCTTAAAAGACACAACCTCACTCACTAAAAATGAGATCCTCTTTCTTGCCTATCAGGCTAGCAAAAATCCAAATGTTTTCCAGGTGTGGTGGCACAGGTCTTTAATCCCAGCACTCAGCAGGCAAAGTGGGTGGATCTCTGTGAATTCCAGGATAGCCTAGTTTATGGAGTGAGTTCCAGAGTAGCCTAGTGTACCAAGTGAGTTCTATGACAGCTTGGTCTACAGAGAGACAACCTGTCTCAAGACACACACACACACACACACACACACACACACACACACACACA
>LOJH01001737.1:26820-46421 GCA_001685095.1 Ellobius talpinus
ACACAGACAGAATATTGTATGCATAATAAATAAATAAATATTAAAAAAAGAACAGTCAACACTGCAAGTCATACTCTAGATAACTACTGTAATGTACAAAATTATTAATCATCCAACCTTCTGTTTACTATGAGGGTATATAACTTGCCTGCAGGTATTATAAATATGAAAAAGCAGAATCAGACTTCTAGGCATGCTAGAGTCATCTGGGAAGAGGGAACATCAAATGAGGGGTTACCTCCATCAGACTGGCCTGTAGAAAGACCTGTCTCTAGGACATTTTCTTGATTGGTGATTGTTGTGTGAGGGCCCAGCCCACTTTGGATGGTACCAGCCCTGGGCAGGTGGTTCCTGGGTTATATAAGAAAAAAGGCTGAGGAAGCCATGGAAAGCAAGCCAGTAAACAGTGTTCCTCCATGGCTCCTGCCTCTGCCCCTGCTTGAGCGGCTTCCCTGACTTCCCTTAATGACGATAACCGATTCCTCCCCACCATGCTTTTGGCCAGTGTCTAATCTCACAGCAGAGAAGCAAACTAGGACAGAAACTGGTGCCCGCATGTGGGCTGTTGCCGTGAATAACCGGCCCGTGATAGTTTCTAGAGGAAGAAGGAAAACTTTCAAACAGTTGAACACCATGAGCATAATTCGGCTGCTGTTCTATTAAGAGTCTGCGAGACAGAGCTGCAAGCAATTGTGGACTATGGAGGTCAAACTCAAAAGATTTCAGAGGGCAACAGTACTAGAAACTGGACTGCTGGCTATCTGGATGGTATTTGGCAAGAATTTGGCTGTCTTCTGCCCCTGTCCTAAGAATTTGCCAAGGGAAAATTAGAAGTAAGGAGCTGGCAGAGTGGCACAGGCCTTTAATCCCAGCACTGGAAAGTAGAGGAAGGCAGGCAGATATCTTTGGTGTTGAGGCCAGTATGGTCTACACGGCAAGTTTCGGGCCAGCCAGAACTAAAAAAAAAAAGTAATGCACTAATTTCTTTGGTAGAGGAACATTACTTCAAGACTGAATAAATGTTGAGGCTGAAGTATGATATTATTGATATCATCTATTCAGGACTATAATGAAAAAGAGCAAGTAGGCAGAATAATACAAAATATTCTATTTGGAGAGAAAAAGGACACCAAAAAGCTTAGTGTTACAGCCAAGACACATGGTAAATCAAAGGTTGTAATTGTTAGAGATTAGAGCCACTAAGGAGAGGCCTGCTCTGCCCTGGAACAAAGGAAAGGGTGCCTCAGGGCAAGACCTTCCTGGACCCTACAGGCTAAACAGCCAAGGAAAAGGGCTCTGGAGTTTTCTGCTCCTAGAAAGTACCCGCTAGCAAGGCTGCTACTTCAAGCACACTAGGGCCCAGCCTAAGATAACACTGTCCTCCCACGTGGTAACTGGCTGTAGGGCATGAAGGATGCAAGAGTGAAGAGGTTGTGTCCACTGAAAGCGGGCAGCACATGGCAGAGGAATCAATTCCAGGCTGTGAGAAGCCATTGTGAAGCTATGAAAGTGAATCCTGGATTGTAATCGAGACTGCGACGTGTTCGGGAGATGCCACTCATGAGACATTGCCTAGGAAAGCACATAGAGAGAATGAGAGCTGGAGGAGCAGAGCCCTTCAAACCCTATGTATGATATGAACATGGAGGCTACAAGATTTGGTGCTTGCCCTGGTGGGTTTGGTCTGGCCTTGGTCCAGTCTTTCCAACGTCCTCATTCCTCCCTTTTGGAATGGTAATGGATATGCTATTCTGTGGGGAGCAGGTCAAGTCCTGAGTAAACACGTACTGCTGACATGGGCGTGGCTAGGTGGAGGACCCCAATGCCTCATTCCCATGGCAATGGTGAGCCTTCCACAGGCTCAGAACTATGGCAAAGCCTTCCTTTGGGTCTGAGTGTGAATACTGACAGTGTGTACAGGGTATGTGTGGCCTGAAGACTACTCCCCTACTGAGATTAGCTACACTTTGTTCCCTTGATTCAGCCATGTATTATGAACCATGCCTCCTTGCTTGTATGTAATAATCCTGCTTCCTTGTTCAGCTGTATGCAATAACCCTGCCTCCCAGTTCAACAATATATAATAAGCATGCTCTCTCTGAGCTTCCAGTGCTTTGGCTCCTCCATCAGAGAGCCCAGTCCACCTGTCCCCAGCATTTCTGTCTCTGTGTGTCTTTTCTTCATAACCTTGAGGCCCCAGTCGGATCAATCCCTGAGGTCATACAAGGATATGGCACTATTCCTCTGTATGTTAGAAGTATGTAACTTGCTTTTTTATTTTATAGGTGATTACAGTTAACAAATTACCCTGAGTCTTAAACAGGTTTTCAACTTTGGGTCTTTAAAAATTATTGAGACTGTGACAGACTATGGGGACTTTTGCATTATAATATGGCAACAAGTCTATAGGAGCCAAGTATCATGTGGCGGTTTTAATGAGACATGCTCCCACAGTCTAAGGCATTTGAACTCCTGGTCCCCAGCTGCTGACATGGTCTGGGGAAGAGCTGGTGTAGCCTTGTTGGTAGAAATACATCAGTGGGGGCGGACGTTGAGGTTTTGCTTTCCAGTTTGCTTTCTCTGCTTCAGGCTTACATTTGCGGACATGAGCTCTCTACTTCCTGTTCCGGCCCCTATGCCTGCCTCTTGCTGCCATGCTTACCTACTAGAAAATGCATACCCCTCTAGAACTTATTCATTTGTAAACTGATTTAGATCATGATGTTTTATCACAGAAACAGAAAGAGAATTAATGCATCAGGCAAAACCACTTGCCTGGTTTTATTGTTGTTGTGCTGTTGTTTTTTGTTTTGGTTTTTCAAGACAGGGCTTCTCTGTTTAACAGTTCTGGCCATCCTGGAACTTGCTACGTAGACCAGAGTGGCCTCGAACTCACAGAGATCCACCTGCCTTTGCCTCCAGAGTGCTGGGATTAAAAGTGTGTGCCACCACTTCCCAGCCCCATTTCTGGTTTCTAAAAGTAAAGAAATTGAATGGCCAACCCAATTACAACAAATTCTAGCGCCATGAAAATCTCAATATAACCAAAATGTTTATATTATTTGTTCAATTATCTAAATGTCTTACAACTGCCATAATTTAACAACCTACATCTGACAGTGTTTCCAGTCTATAACAACCCTTCAGAGCTAACATATGCAGGCTCTGCTCTGCTTAGGCCATTAAGGAAACCTTCCCTCCTGTTTATCACGTCATACATTCACAAAGTCACTTCATTTGAGAGTGGAAAAGTGGGATCTACAACACTGAGCTCACAGACAGGCAACTCGAAGTACATAACTGCAAGCACCAGGTACATGTGGGCTATAAAGACAGGTTTTAAAAACCTCGTAACAGAAACACCAGTACATGAATACCATATATAGAAGAATCCCTCAATTAGACTTACCTTCACTAGCATTTTCTTTCAGCTGTTCTTCATACTCCTGCATTGCTGACACACAACTATTATGAATCAGCTCCCCCAGGCGTTTCAGGTCTGCCACAGACTTATCCACTAGCTCAGCATCACGTGCTATGCACTCTAGCCTGCAAAAGGACAAAGATCAAGACATTGTGCCACTTTTCTTTCACATGAATGCTACTAGGTCTCTTAAGTGCTTGCTCTTGAAAACTGCTTGCCCTATGAGTCAGTCCAAGGCCAACAAGAGCATCGTACAATAGCTAAGACATCCATCATCAAGAATTGCCTTGGGGCTGGAGAGATGACTCAGAGATCAAGAGCACTGGCTGCTCCTCCAGAGGTCCTGAGTTCAATTCCCAGCACTTCATGGTGGCTCACAACCATCTATAGTGGGGTCTGCTGCCCGCTTCTGACATGCAGGGAGAATACTGTATACATAGTAAATAAATAAAATCTTAAGAATTAAAAAAAAAAGCCTGGCAGTGGTGGTGCACATCTTTAGTCACAGCGCTGGGGAGGCAGAGGCTGGCGGATCTCTGAGTTTAAAGTCAGTCTGGTCTACAGAGGGAGTTCCAGGACAGCCAGGGCTACACACACAGAAATCCTGTCTCAGAAAAGAAACAAACAAAAAAAAAAAGAATTGCCTTGGGATATGCCACAAAAATAAAGTGACCCTTATATCAAAGAGAAGAGGCTCTGATTTTGTTTTCCTCTACAAACGAGCTGCCTACTGCTCTCTGCATGTGAGGTGCCTAAAAAATACACACATTAGTTTGCCTTTCTGTGTTCATTTCCTCCTGTCCTGCTCTAGCCACTGCGATCCTCCTAGAAGCACAGGGCAATTACTTCTCCATAATTCACTTCACCTCTGTATCACAGAGCACATAAATCGGCTGACTAAAAGCAGGCTGTCTAGAGGCTCACAGGCCCACTTTCCATTCCAGTGGGTTTTATACTGACTTCCTCAAAGATGAGAATTTTACATCTGGATGTTCAAAGAGTCCCAGAGAGATGTTGTACCTGACTGTAAAGGACTACTCTGTATCACTGCTTACTCTCCCAAAGGAAAGACAAAAACAAAGCACATGCTTGGGATGTCCACCAGATCCAGAAGTTTCTAAGTGGCAGGAATCTGACCTGTCCTTTAAATCAGTGCTCTTATTTGAAGGATACAGGATAGCTGCATATAAAGCAAGATACTAAACTATTTGAAATATCCAGATGCTTCTGTTAAAAACCCAACCTCTAATGTGTACTCTGAATACCGATAACTCACACCTTCTGTAGTACTGTCAAGATAACACAAGCTCCTTATATTATCTTCATGCCATCCTGTTACTAGATCATGAAATCACAAAGAACACAGTTTTCCCCTACACTCCTGTATCAGAGAACTAAGTACCTGCACTGTCACACAGACTCCCCCCCCCCGCAAGTATCTCACCTAGACTACGTATTACCATGCAGTCTGCATGCATGTCCCTCATCTCCCTCGCTCAGACAAAACTCCCCAATGGTCAGTCTGCAGCCACCACCACGCACCCGGTATATTAATGCTTTAACAGGTGGGCACCCGGTATATTAATGCTTTAACAGGTGGGCACCCTGTATATTAATGCTTTAACAGGTGGAAAAACTGCTCCCAACATTAAATGTAAAATATTACCTCCCCTCACAGAAAAAAAAAAGTCTGCTATATAGCAAAAAGAGGACAGATCTATTATTGGTCTTACCTTTCAAGAGGGAGACCAAACTTCTTATAAGCCTTGATGAACCTAAGAATATGACCAACAAAATGAATTAAAAAAAACCCACAAGTATTAACTAAAAATACCACAATATCCTGTCATGAAGTTGGAGCCACACAAACTTTCAAGAGGCTGACACAATCCCTGCATCTAACAAGTTGCCCTGTTTCTGAACAGGCCAACTTCACAGTGCTCAAGCACTATTCAGGGTAGACACCAAGTTTATGCTCAGTGACAAACCAGGTCCTAGAACTGCAACTGCACTGGCATGTCGGTTTAGATGGGTGGGTACTCCACCATGATGAAACTCTGACATCATTGCTCAGTGACAATTCAGTCCGTCAGCTCTATGCTGAGTTCTCAATCACAATATTTTTTTAATATTTTATGGTTAATGATACAGCTGTTAAGAATTCTATGACCATCAAATGATTTTTTAAATTAAGTAGAACCATACACAACACATACACATGCATAAACACATATAATTTAAAGCTAATTAGGAAACTGTTTACTGGTGCCCACCCTTGTCTCCACCCAAACCTCCGGTCTATCTTTCCACCGTCTCTACCTTTAACCATGCTGACCATTCCATCTCCCCTCACCATTTCAGGCTAGCTATCAACACTTTCAGTAAAAAGCAAGATGGCACAACATAAGGTCTACATCACTGGAAGATGCCCAGCTACTATAAAACCCGGCTATGTAACCATGTAAGGAAAAAGACCAGGAAAAGAGGAAATAAGATATGACAGCAGCATTGTATATGACAAGAGCTAACAAAGAATCTGAATACAAACTTAGTAAAGTGTTAAGATAGGAAAGTGGACCTGAGGACTATCCCACGACCCGACATTTCTCCTTAATATAAAATGAAATATTTTTTGTCTGAAATAGTAGGTTTTGAGATGTAAAAATAGTAAGGAGACTGGGATATATAGTTCTTCTCTAGCATGTACCAGGCCCTGGGTTCAACCTCAGCACTAAAAACAGTGAAAATAATCTTCAATGACACAATAAGGTTATCCAAAAATAAAGTTATTTGTTGTTCCTCCACAAAAATAACAAAACCAGCAACAAAAACCGCCCAAATCAACTCTAAGGAAAACCCCAAAATTAAGCAAAAGTCTGCAGCCATCTGAAGCATTTGTAGAAGAAAATGGCTGAGTCTCAGGAAAAGCAAAGAGCTTCTGTCACTGCAGTTTGCTTTAGTCCCAAATCCTTCTTGAGAAACCTGTGCACAGCAGCCACCAGTGAGGGGGGCAGGTCTGAGACACCTCTGGACCAGCTCCAGAGAGAAGGCATACTGACTTGACCATGCAAAAGCGGGGTTCTCAGGTTTTACTTTTCTTATTTTCTTCAATTGTTTCTTTTATTAGTATTATATGCATGGGTATTTTGACTGCATAAATGTCTGTATGCCATGTGTATGCTTGGTGTTCAGGGAGGCAAGAAGAGTCAGAAGCCCTGGAGCTGAAGTTACAAGAGGTTGTAAGCTGTTAGGTGTGTGTGGGAATCGAATGTGGGTCCTCTGCAAGAGTAGCCAGTGCTATTAAGTGTTGGGCCATCTCCTGGTTTGTCTTTTTTAATGTGAATTAAAACAATCATGTCCAAAGGTCATTGGCATTAATCGTATGCAAAGGTTTATCGCACAAGTGGCATAAGACACATCACCTGGAGATAATATGACACTGGTCCAAAAAATCAGAAGAACTGAAAATAAGATAGATGCCCACAGAATAACCTGAAAGGCTCTGACATACTCCTAGGAATCAAAAAGACCACACATGAGGAGGTTTGCACATATGCAAAGGAAAGATCTTGGAAGATCCTAACTTCTACACACACAGATCCTCAAAGTCAGGGTACAGTTGTGGACAGACTCATAGAGCACTAAACAAGATCCATATGAAGTTCCTCAAAGCGGTTAGCAGACTTGCTAGCTTTCAACAAGTGAGATTTCTGCCTGTCATTTGCTAATCACTGAGCTAAAGGAGCAGAGAATCAAAGGACATGACAAAAAAGACAGACTTTATAAAACAGTTGAGGGAAGTCAGTGAGAAACAAGCACCAAACTGACTGGTGAGGGACACTATGCAGCACAGTTACCATATCAGATTATTTAAAACATTTGGCTTTCACCAGGCAGTGGTTGCACAAGTCTTTAATCCCAGCACTCAGGAGGCAGAGGCAGATAAATCTCTGTGAGTTCAAAAGCAGCATGGTCTACAAAGTGAGTTCCAGGACAGCCAGCAATACAGAGAGAAACCCTGTCTCAAAAAACAAACAAACATCTGTTTCTCAAACAAAAACAAAATTATGGCACACAAAAAAGCAAGTACAAAGAAAGAAGACAAAGGAGAGCAGGGAAACGGCACTTTAAGTCTGGCACCTGAACTCAGAAGACAGCAATCTGCTGCTGTAAACACGCACACGGACCAGAGCAAGTTATAACTAAAGAATTAAAGAGTCACCTAATAAGAGAAGAACAGCAGATAAATCAGAGAACTGGGGAGGCAATTCAGGAGGACAGCACTTGCCCAGCATGCATGCAGCCTTGGGTTTGATTCTAAGAGAGCGAAGGAAAAGGAACAAATAGAAAAATTTTAAAAAGGAGACAAAAAGAATCTTTAGAATTGAAAAGTACAAAAACTGAAATTGAAAGGATCAGTAGAGGATCATGGTAGAGGATCATGGGAGAAAAAAAGAATCAATAAACTTGAAAACAGAACAACAACAAAAAGAAAGAATAAAAACCTGATGAACAAATAAGAAGTTAAGATGCTGCCAGAGACTGAAAAATAGACTTCATCCTTAGCAGACACACCCTAAAAGAAAAGACTGATGAGAGCCCTTCAGGGAGGAAGCAAGGGCCTTATGCAGTAGCTCAAATCCACATAAAGAAATAAGTGACTCTCAGATCACTGAATGAGAAGCTATAAAAACAGTTTTCAAGGGATTTTGGGTTGAACTCTTCTACCAAACTTCATAAAGCTGATTTGTAAACTGTGGGCTTCCAGTATATGAAAAACATGTGTAACCACAGCATATAGGAGGAAAAAGCAGGCAACTGCAGTCAAGATTTTCATAAACCACTAACATTAAATGCTTATGCATCCAGATGTTACTTGAAATTTCCATGGAAACCACCAAAAAAATATTTTTAAATTTAAAAAAAATAGCACTGGAAATGGAAACAAGGCAGTTAGAATGGCACACTGAAGCCTGCCTAATGACCACAACAGGCACTGGTAGAGAAATAAAGAAGGAAGGACAGCAATGGACGCAGAAAATCAATCACTGCACCGCATGTAATGCATGAAGACAAAGCAAAAAGTTGTCAGAGGAGACTTTGAAAAACTAATTTAACTGAAGGATGCCTACAAGAGGCAAGTTAGATTTAAAAGATGCAGACCAAAATAGAATGATGAGCAATACCACTATCATTTCCATTCCAAATGGCCAAAAAGTGAGCTCAATGTCTAAAATTGATTTAAGTGAGAAAAGGCAAGCTGCCAAACAAAGTATTATATGAGCGACCAGATCAGGCATCCAAGCCAATAATGCTCATGAGGACGGGTGCAGCCAAGGGCAGTGCGACCAGCAGAGCTACTTCTACACGTCCATTATCATAAACACAGATATGTGCTGTACACGTTAAGTCTCCCTTTCGTAAAATTCCTCTTGAAAATAGTCTCAAGAACCAGAAAAGGTAAGGAGATAGAGATGGAAAAGCGCCTGTGAGCTCAGCACTCAGAGGTAAAGGCCAGGGTTGAGGACCTCAAAGAAGGGGCTCAAGGCCATCTAGGCTAAAGGAGATCTACCTCACCCAAAACTAGAAAAAAAAACCTGAAGAAAAGTAAGAAAGCACTCTTCAGGAAGACCTCAGATGCCGTGGCTCTGCTGCCCTTCTCTCGTGACCTCTTTCTGCCTACCCTGTCCTGGGTGCCAGGAGCCCAACGACCAAGGTGAGAACACATGCTTCTGCATGTGACTCCACTGACCTCCGAATCTCTGCGTCCGTAAAGCCCTCCACCAGGTCTTTGCGCACACTGCGGGGGCGCCCTCTGCGCTTTGGCTTCTTATCGTCATCAGAGTCGTCTGTCTCACTCTCAGAAGCAGAAGATCTCTGGGCCTGCCTCTTAGACTCTGTGTCAGAATCACTGTCATTTGTCTGAGCCTGGAAAAGAGAAGGCAAAGTCACAGTGTTAAGTGTCAAGTCCTGGAATAAAAGGATTAAGAGCAGCCCAGCTTAACTGTTAGCACTCAGACTTCCCATCATATATGACAAGTTAGTTTTTCTTAAACAAATGTCAAGTGTCAGAGAGTAAGGGGGGGAGAAACTGTTATTTTTTTTCAGGGATTTTGCAATGGTTAAGTATACTGAATTAAAAATACTTGGTTAATTTTTATACTATAATCTATATGATACCTGGTATAAAACAGACAGCTACTTTCCTTTATCTTTTTCTCCTTTGTAAAATGAGGATAATAATATGATAGTCTCTTTGAGAAAGGGTTTTCACAAGTATTAAATGCATCAGGAAATGAAAATGCACTCAGAACTATGCCTGGCATGCAGTAACCATTTAACAGGTGATAATGCCGATTTACAATGATACTAGACAAGCTTAATAGCTCCAACAAAATGGTTAATAAATTTGTTTTCTTACTTCAGTGATACTGGGTGGGGGGAATGTATCAAAATGCTTATGAAAGACTGAGTAAGCTGTACAGCCTGTGGATGGCCTCCATTAGTCATGTAATCTTTTACTATTTAGACCCAATAGTGTCAACATTTAAGGACAAAAAAAGATCTGGCACTTTGAAGGTTGAAAACAGTAGCTATGAGAACCAACTGTCACGATTGTCAGCAGTTTCAACCTCAAAGGCAAAACACAAACTTCTGCAGACTCAGAACCATCCAGGCATTTCTTGAAAAGCCAATCATAGAAGACTAAGAAAGAAGTCACAAGGGCATGCCTTTGGGCCCCGGCCTCCCTGCCTGCACCCCTGTAGGCCTGTATCAAGGCCTTACCCCTGACTAATCTGCACCTGCCATGCCATATAGCACAAGGCAAACTTTCATTTCACCTTTTTAGTGGAACTACGAATTCGTGGCAGCATATAAATTTCTTCTAGCTCCTTCTGCCGTTCCTCCTCCTCCACTTTTTTCCTTTGCTCTTCTGGAATGATCTCATCCCAGTCCTTGTGAGGACGCTCTTCTAGCTCCTCTTCATCCTCCATTGTTGCAAAGTTGGCAACCTGAAAGTGAATCGGGACAATCCCATCTGACATTTCTCCACTTCCGAACACCAGCTGCCAAGCAGACGGCTTTTTAATTTATAACACTGTAATAGACTCACAATATTACATAATCTAAATCAATTTATTTTTACTATTCTCCCCTTTTATTCCCCCAAATCAACCTGCCAAAGCTATAAGTTCATCAAAAATTTTATTAAAAATTAGGGAACTAGATACAGAAATATAAAAACTGTAAATTTTACTGAAAGGTTGTTAACTCTGTTGTAAAATATCTGGTAGCTAATCATCCATGATGATCTTGCATCTCTCTGACTGTGCCGAGCAGCAGCTGTGAGCCTGCACTCACCGAGTCAACCCGTAACTTACTTTCCTCACAAGCAGAAGCAGCAGAACACATGTAAAGATTACATCACTCAAAAGTGCATTTTAACCTTAAGCAGAAAATAAAAACAAATCTAGAAAACACACCATTCATTCCTTACCACACATGTGGTATGTGTGTAGGTATCTGTACTCAAATGGTATGTGCTCCAAGAAAGAAAGCCATCTAGTCTACCAGACTAGAGCTACAGCCAAACATGAGCAGGCTCTGGAAGGCCCTGGCCATCTGTGCAGAGTCCACTTCCAGCTCACATGCTTTTACACACTACGTCCTTCCTGACCTAAGTGTCTGATGAAGCACAAAAGGTCTTTACAGTTTCCATTCTTCTAAGTTATTTGGAGTTAACACAAAATCAACTCAAAACCTTACCGCATACAGTAAAAATTAACTCTTTAACTTCCAGCAAGGATATTTTGATCTTTACAACCAGATCTTTTTAATTTCAAGAAAAAAAAGAGGTATAATTTCTGAGATTGTTTAAAAAATAGACTAATTCACCATTCTGTCAAATTAAGTATTGTTTACAATAGTTTAAGGTCTGGGTTTTTTATATTTTTTATATTTTGTCTGTGTGTGTGTGCACATGCGCAAGCACATGTTGTAACGGTCAGAGGACAGCCTGTAACAGTCAGCTCTTTCCCACCACAGTGTGTATTCCAGGAACAGAGCTCAGGTTGACAAGTTCCTCCATTTACAGGCTATCCTGGGGCCTTAGGTCTGGTATTTTTAAGGAGTCAAAAATGATAAACAGAAATATGAATGTACGTTGATAGGTCATGTAGCTGGGAATTATTTTTTTCATTTTTTTCAAAGGCAGTACAGTGAGTGATGGGTCAAACATTCTGCCTAGGAAATGATCACAGCTGCACTTATGTGAGATGTTAAGAGACTAACAGCCTCACTGGGCTGTGCTGGTGCAAGACACCTTTAATCCCAGCACTTGGGTGGCTGAGGCAAGAGGATCTCTGTTTGACGTCAACCTGGTCTACAGAGTGAGTTCCAGGACAGCCAGTGCCACAAATAAAACCCTATTGCAAAAAGAAAAAGGAGAAAGGAAGGAAAGAAGGGAGGGAGGGAGGGAGGGAGAGCCTCTCTGTACATCAGTTCACCCATTTGTAAATATAATGCAGACTTCCTCACAGACATGCTGTAAACATTAAAGTTAATATATATATCAAATACTTTAAAACAATTTTTCAAACATAGCAAAGAGTAACACAAGTGCTGTTACTGCTGAATAAAATGGTAATCATATATATATGATTAAATTGCTGTTTCCAACATATTAAATCAAGGCTTAAGACAAAAGATTAAGGAGAAAAATAGGGCCAACTTAGCTGAAGTACTCACTTCATCAACAGAAAGGCTGTAGGGTAAGCAGACCTCTAGTGTTAATCATATTTCCCTGAGTATTAAAACATATGACAAAAGGACTTAGGAAGAAAATGGTAATCAGCATGTGCTGACTGTGTTTGAATAACTTATGCATGTATAATTTTTTGTATCTAAATAATCATATACAATTCTAATCAAAACATAAGATCACACATGAGGAGAGTCACAGAGGTAGAATTAGGTTCAACGTTTGTGCACCCTCAAAATTCATGTGTTGTAGAGTTAAGTTTATAGCTCAATGGCAGAGTATTTGCATAGCATGTAGGAGATCGTGGGTTCAAACCCCAGCACAAATACCACTAAAGGAAATTAATGCTGAATTCTGATGCCAGTATCCAACAGTACTAGGAAGGGGTACTTGGAAGGTGATTGATTAGCTGAGGATAACACAGTCCTCACAGCAGGATTAGTTGCCACCTTACAATGGGGACTCAGACAGAGCTCTCTGGCCTCTCTACGCCTTGTAAGGTCATGACAAGAAGACAGCAGTATGCTAGTCACATGACAGACCTCACAGAAACTCAACGTGTCGGAACCATGATCTCAGAAACCTTCAGGACTGTGAAAACAAATTTCTATTTTCTAGATGAACCAGTCTATGACACTGTTATAAGACACCAAATTTATGACAAGCCACAATGATTTCCCCTTTGTTCTTTCCACCCTGTCCTCTGCATCCCAGAATGAATCCTGGGAATTGCATTCCAAGAGCTCTCTGACCACTTTTCCCCAGCTCCTTCCTTAGTCTTTCATTAAGACAATCTCCACAGCTTCCAGCCAAAATCCACCACTTCTCCCTCAACACTACGCAGCCTACTGCCCCTAACACCACAGTGACCTTCAAATCTCTCTGGCTTCTTTAATCTGCACAGAATCAACTCGCATTGTGGAAACATTGGCTATTTGGGTTTCCCTGTACCCTCCAGACCAATCTCCCATCCTAGGGTTGCCAAGTGACCCAATTTTTCCCACATCAGGTATTGCTGGAGAAAGTCAGGTGATCCTGTTGAGTGGCTCCACAGCAAACACGCCAACTACATTTAGATGATTCCCTATCAAGTTCCTCCCCACACGCACACTCTTACCCACAGCTGCCACAAGGTTTCCTGCCTCTCAGCAGAACTCAAGTCATAGATTGAATTCCCAAACTTTCCCTCTCTTCACTCAGGTGATCAGTTCCTTTATCTTTCCAACCAAACTCTCAAGTATTGCTTAAGATTCTATCACTTCCGGCCTCCTTTGGAGCAATGAGCCATCAGATTTCCTCCTTCTTAGGACTCTTCAGGATCTCCCTATCCTCAAGTTCTTCCAGCCACCTAGGAATATAGTAACATCTTTCTAAAAATCTTAACTCATTTAGTCCTACTATCTAGTATACATAATTACCTTTCCTAAGCCTTTAAATAAACGCCTATACTCAGTGATGTCACTTCGTATTGATCTGGTGTCCACAGTTTCTATGTTTAGCCATGATCCCATTTAATTCTTATTACCAGACACCACTGACACACTTTACTTCCCTTTGAGAGGGAAGGAGACAGAGGCGAGGGAACAAGAGAAAAGGGAAGGAGAGTGAAGAGGGAAGGGTAAACGGTCAAGTTATCAGGAGTCTCCCAACTGTGACCTACAATTATGACCTACATGACCTACAATGTCATGCCTTTGACATCTCTAGCATCTGATGTTATGAACGTCTCCCATGTCCTGCCATACTTCCAGTCTTTTGCTTATCCCGTTAGCAACACACTCTGATTCATTAGTGTCTTTTCCTCTGCACCTGACTCTAGGAAGGAAGGCTCACTTCTGAGGTTACCTTCATGGGGATACTGTAGACTACATTCGGAACAGCCTCACTAAGAATGACACTGAGCATGAGCTGATTCGGGTCAAGGGAAGAACAGCAAGCCTAGTACCACAGGAAGTACTCTAGACGCAAGGAGGTCCTGGTAATAAATAAAGGCCTCCCTCCCTACCTTAAACTGTGACAGAAGCTCATCCGTCGCACTAGTTGACACTTCATTTTCTCTGGTTTCAGCTAAGCGCAGAATTTCATCGATATCCATTTCCTGGGACGAGACGACACAAGCACGGTGAGAAAGCAGTGGTCCCAGCATTTGCTAAAGCGTCAGTGTGCGCTGACAGCCTTCCAGCGACATTATTTACTCTGACAGCCTCGGTCTAATCTTCCACACCCAACCTGTCACACTGATATTTATTCACATGAGGAGGCAAAATTCAAGGAGTTCTAGGAAAAACCACTATGGAGAAATACAGACTCCTTCAGTGTTGGATCCCTTCCTCTTTAAGACCTTTGAATTAGCACAGAAAAAATAAGTAAAACAGAATCCCTGCCCCTGCAAATAATTACTTTCTTTATATAAACATCTCTAACAAGGAATCTACTTCCTGAAAATTTTAGATGCTCACAAAATATTCTTTAAAAAAACAAACAAAAGAAACATTTTTCTACTAGTGCATCTTTACTATAAAAGTGATGGGTCACACAACTACATTTCTTTGAAGTATATCACATACTTGAATAACACTCATTAAAACATGTGATGCTTGTCTTTGCAAATCTGGCTCATTTCTCTTGAAATGATCACTTCCAGAACCCAGATTTTCCCACACATGACATAATTTCACATACATACACCCACGGTGGAGCTGGGTATCTTTGGGTACAGCCCCAGGAGTGCTACAGCTGGAGCATGTGCAAGTTCCATTTTTAATTTCAAGAACCTTCATACTGATTCCCATAGTGGCTATAAAAGTACATTTCCAGGCTCTGGGTTGATTACCTGAGGCTCTGACTCCTCTCCTTCAATTTCTTTGAAGAGATCCTCTGCTCCAAATTTCAAGATAGCGGTCAGCTCTTCTTTATTAAAAGGGTTAGAGCTGTAAAGTAAAATATAGTTGTGACCCCAAGCGAGGGCTGGTGGGACGGCGCAGCGCGTAAAGTCAAGCCTGAGACTACCTGCGTTCAATTTCCAAAATCCACATGGTGGATGGAAAAAACAAGTTATCCTCTACCTCCACACTTGGACAGAGGCACAAGTGTGCCCCCTCCAGTCCCTCAAAAATAAATAAAAATTTTAAGAGGGCTAGAAATAGGGCTCAGTGGGCAAGAACCTTTGCTGCTTTTCCATAAGACTTGGGTTGGTTCCCAGCATGCTCATAGTGACTCACAGCCACCTGTAACTCAGGTTACAAATTACAATGCCTTCTTCTGGGTAAGGGCCTCTGTCCCAAGCCTGACGACCTGAATTTGATACCCAGAAACAACATGGTAGAAGACCAATTCTTGCTTCCAACCTCCACATGCAGACACACACATACATGAAAATAAATGGGGGGGAGGGGAGGGCAACACCACCCTTACAGCACCAATGAGTGGACGAACACTTCCTGTGGAGAACCCTGTGAAACCTGCCAAGGCTGGTGGGAACAAGGTGGGCTGTTTCTCAGCCTTGCTGCACTTACTTGGATCTTCCTGAGTTGTTTTCGAGAACTGTCCTGCCAGTGGTGTCCATGCGCTGGATCACAAGATGGTCCAACACCATCTTCTTTTTGGCCCGCTCTATGATCTCCTCTTCCACAGTCCCCTTTGTAACCAAGCGGTAAATATTCACCTGTAAGAAAAGGATATGTTTGTTTATTTCTAGCTAAAGCAAAAATTTCTTCAAGGGGGGAAAGTCACTTAGTTCTCTTGTAACACATTATGACTACGCCAGCTGGAACAAGTAGGGAGGCAGGTGGGTGTAACAGGCTACACTCCTAAAGGAAAGTGCTTCTGCAGACATCACAGCCTGCTTCTAGACCAACATCTTCCCAACAATAATCATTAGCCAACATGAACTTATAAGTTAGCCAATAGGAAAGCAATCTTGGAGATCCACAGACAAAACAAAAGAAAAAGCCAAGCCTATGGATCTCCAGCCATTGCAGATGACACTGTCATGGAGAACAGACTTGACTAGTTAGCCATGCTCTTAACACGGGAGAGGCTCCGCTCTAAGTCTGCTCCTCATACAGCTTTCCTGGTAAATGTGTAGAAGTCACTTATGACAGACTTCAGTTACCCTGTTTCCTGTCATTGTCATAACACACCCACCTCACTGCCACAACTTAAGACCAAATCCACGGCCTTGTGCTTGCTACCACTGAGCTTAATTCCCAACCCTCATGATGGACTTATCAAATAGAGCTGGGTTAAGAGTCCATACTAGGAAGCCCAAAGACATCTCTTTTCTGAACAAGTTAATAAGAAGACGGCAATGCAATGGGGAAATAAACATCTTACAAACAGTCTGATAGGGAAGAATAAACCTCTGCCTGCAGGCCCAAGTGACTGCCAGAGACCATCCCTACTGACCTGCTTCTTCTGACCAATCCTATGCGCTCGGGCTTGTGCCTGCAAGTCGTTCTGGGGGTTCCAGTCAGAGTCAAAGATGACAACTGTGTCCGCCGAAGCTAGATTGATTCCCAGGCCACCAGCCCGTGTGGAGAGCAGGAAGCAGAAGTCCTGTACACAATGCAATAGACTACTTTATGCAGTGGCCTTCTCAGAGACACTCACACAGGCAAATAAGCCCTCACACCTGGAAACCCCTGCAGGTGTGAGGAAACATGAGATGTGGTGGACTAACTTTATGGAGGCTAAAGGAGCTCAAGGAATTGAGACAAAGGGACTTCTCGCTTGATGAAGAGGAAGAATCAGTGCAGGGAACAAAGGAGTACAGTAGAATCTACTAATGCAGCAGGGACAAGGGATTTATGTCCCAGCTGAAACTAGAGTATACAAGTTAACCACACGCACCACACACCCAGTCCTCACGGGACCATTTAGCAAGCTACCCAGAGCATGCATGTAAGGTGGCTAACACACACTGACATATTTCACATCTGTGTGTCTGCCCACTTTTAGATGTGAGAGAACAGTTACACTCATAAAACAAGCCTGCTGAGAAGCATGGGAGCTATAATTACCACTGTGTGTGACAAAGACTGGGCCCTAACATCTAGTTTCCATAGCAATAAGAGACTACACAGGTATGGTATACCTGCCTTATCTCTCCAGGTGAGTGCTCACAAAAACGTGTGGACAGAGGGAAGGTAAACTGCACAGCTATGCAATTATTATTATTTTCAGAGCATTTGATCATCTGTATCAAAAGCTAGCACTTCTGTTCTATTTTTTCTTTTGTACATTTTTTATTTAGTGTGTGTGTGCGTGTGTGTGCGTGTGTGTGCATGTGAGTGCGTGTGTGTGCCTGTGTGTGAAAGAGACAATACTGAGCCATTTCACTAGCCTGCAAGAGTTGATGGCTTCTATGTACAAAACTATCGCTCAGAAACTGGTCTGGGGTCAAGTATGGTGGCATGCACCTAAAATTCAGCACTCAGGAAGAAGGGGAAGGAGGGTGAGGATTTCAGGGCCATCCACAGTTATATATGGAGTCTGAGATCACCCTGGCCTACATGAGACACTGTCTCTAAAAACAAAGCAAAACAAAATGAATAGATAAAGAAACTGCTGACTTGGGGAATAAACTTCAATAAATGGATATATTTCACAGATGACAGATGAGATAGACAGATACAGACAGACAGACAGAGAGAAAGCTCTTCACAGTCTAACAGTCATAATCAACCGCATGAAACTATGAATACACAAGTGGGGGAGAGATACCTTCCAATATAGTTAATCACAATAAAAACTGGTAACCAGCTGAGACTACAAATAGTGTGTGTATGCCTCTCTTAGGGGAGGCCTAGAGAGCAAAAGACAACATACAGGATAAGATGCTAGGCTGTAAAGAAAACCTGAACATCACATGGTCTCATAAACAATTTTCAGTGTCACAAAGATAATATAAGTTACATGTTATGTCTAGTATCAAAATAACAGTTAAAAAGATTGTGAAGCTTGATGCTGCTAAAAGTAACATAAAATGGGAGTATTTGTACATGACCATATAATTATAAATTACTTTATAAAAGTGAACAAAATGCATCAAAATACTTTTCAAGTTCTCATTATTTTGTAACTATTTCAAACAATAATAAAATGGCTAAAGAAATAGCAGGAGCTGGAGAGACCGGCTCAATGGTTCAGAGTACTTGCTGTTCTTATAAAAGACCCAAGTTCAGTTCCTGGTACCCACATGTCACAAACATTTGTAACTCCTGTTCCAAGGAATCCAATGCCCTCTTCTGGTCTCCTTGGATACCAGGCACATACATAGTATAATACATATATACATGCTAAAGAGTCACCACATAAAATAAAAATAGTGGAGGCATGAAAAAATACTAAGAATCAAATTCAACGTTGAGCTAGGGATGTAGCTTGGTGGAAGAGTGCTTAGCATGCACAAGGACCTGGGTTCAGCCTTATTGTAATGGTGGGGGGGGTTGTCCTAAGGTTTTTAATGACATGGGGAAAAACTTCCAAGTATAATTTTGACTAAGAAGCCAAAATCATGTACAACAAGATTACAATCAGGTAAATACAACGAGACGAATGGTTCAATCTGTACATACAGACAGCAATGTGTGAAGCCTGTGTCACTAGTTGAAGGCTTCATTTAGGGATCCTTCACCATCTATAATATCTGATAAATGGGCATGTACTGTCTTCCCCCAGATAAGTTTGAAATTAATTTTTAAAGGCTATAGAATGTCAGAGAAACCATAGTTTGCATATGGCTATCGGAGAGAATGAGAACCAAAAAAAATAAAGTCATACAAAAAGTAAACTTCAGATTTTCTCTGAAAAGGAAATAGAACATTTAACTCACATTATCTTTTAAATTTAGATAAGGGAACAGTGTTATCTTGGATAAAAACCTTAATAAAACTGCTGATGTTCTATTGAGCACCTATTACATGTCAAGGAATGTGATGAGTACTGTTCACTGCCACGTTTCACCCTCATGGCAAAATTAGAAAGTGGGGCTCAGAGCCACTGTGATTTTACACTTATAGAAATTGGAGGAGAAAGAGAGATGAGACTAATGTTTTCATGGTCTAATTCCACAGCCGTGCTTCTCAATACAGTATTACCCTTCAGAAGAAAGCATCCAGAGCCCTGTCTTACGAGGACCACCTAAATTCAGAAACAGAAGGCCTATCATTCTGAAATAATGAAGGAGACAGAGTTTTTAAAACCCTTCAGACAGCAGAACATAAATCTGTTCTATCTACAAAAAACAAACAAACAAACAAACAAAAAACTATGCCTCTAGACATTAGAATTCTGTTCCGGCAGCTAGGCTATCTCCACTGATCTCTTTATCTTACATGTTACCAGTTCTACTTACACTAAAGCTCTTCACCCACACTTTTCCTAAATCTGTCATCTGGCCAATTGATATGCAGA
>LOJH01001737.1:46944-60282 GCA_001685095.1 Ellobius talpinus
CAATGCAACGCTGTAGCTATAAAGCAGAGAAAGAGCATGGGCTACATCCCACCAGGAGTCTAACACATACACTGTTCTTCAAGCATCAGCACCAGGACAGGACAGAGAACAACCCTGGACAATGTGTACACTAAAGTTAACACCACTGGCCTGGCCCAACTGTGCTCTTGCCTTGCTGGTCTTTCAAACCCATAAATTTCGTAAGCCAGTAGAAAAGATCACTAGTTCAAACCAAGGGAGCTAGGAAAGCATGCTTGAGCAGTGAGGACAACAAAAAAGCATCGCTTATAGGAGGGCTTTCCTGTTCCCCTCAAGACAGAAGCAGTTTGCCACAAAATGTTTCAGAAACAGAATACATTGAGCTGGAAAGACTTCCCGCCGATACAAAGTCCAAGTTGTCCAAATAATAAGCCATGCATAATGTACCTCAGAACCGTCTGCATTGAAGTGATCCAATGCCTGTTTTCGGATCTCTCCCTTGATAGAACCATCCAGGCGCTGGAAAAAGAAACCACAAGGAAAATCTTAAGTGAGGAAGATCAGCTACCCTCAGAACAGATCATCAGACTTGCAACCTTTATCTCCCAGACACGCACTGAGTAAAAATAACTGGAAATCATTGGCAAAGTACTAGGAAGGGGTCCTGTGTAAACAGCATGGCTGCTGTGACCTGAGCTCTCCAGTTACAAAGTCAAGGTCAGAAGGTTCTGATTCACAGGACTGTCTAGGCTTATCCAAGGATCAGACCTTCAGCCAAAACCTACAAGTAGAGAGAGATGAGAAGCCAGCCTGTGTAACGAGGACAGAGACCTCTGGTTACTTACCAAGTGGCTCCTGTAGAAACAATGCTTCTTAAGCAATATGGAAAAAAGATTAAGTGCTATACACACCAAAACATAAACATTTGGATACTACTGGAAATGCTCAAATTAAATGATCATATATGCCAACTTTTTCTAAAATTTACACTCTAAAATTACTATAAAATGTTCAAATACTGTATCACCAACTGAGCCTCAGACACTCATCTGTACAGAGAATCTTTTGTTTGTTTTGTTTTTGTTTTTTAGTTTTTTGAGACAGCATTTCTCTGTGTAGCTCTGGCTCTTTGGGAACTCACTCAGGCTGGCCTCAAACTCAGAAAAGAATTTTTTTATTAGTTGGAAAATATGTCACTTCCAGGTATAGGACAGTCAATAGATATTATTCAATATAAATATTCAATACATACAAAGCAACTACAAAATGTTGTATGTAAAAGGCATTTCTCAATATTCAGAACTTTCACACTGCATCCCTTAACTGAAACACTGAATTTACAAAAGGCCAAGCTGATCCAAGCAGAGTCTACAAGGACCTCCACCTCCCCAAGGCCATGAACGCCAGTCACCCAAACATCAGCTCCACTGGGTCCTTGTGCCTCTCAACAACTACCTCTACTCCCTTTACCTACAACAAATCTGCACAGAGACTGGAACCAAAGGCATTTGCAAAGGCAGGTTCACAGCCAGTATCTGAAATAAGAAAGCCCTCCTATAAGTCTCAGCAGCAAGGAGCACTGGGACAACTTTACTGAGAATCACTACAACTTGCTCTGGGAACCAGGATGTTTCAAGAAATACTGCTTTGCTCCCAACCTCAAACCAAGGCCACATTCTATGGGGTTAAGATAAAATAATGCTGCCTCTTTTCTTCTGAGGATTTGGGATTCTATAATCAGGTTCACACTACTGTCTACTTTGACAACAGACATGGATAGATAGGAACTTTTCTTTTGCCCATCTTTTCTGTCACCTTGTCCTAACGCTAATGATCAAGGCTACACTCAGTGGGTAGAAAGCATTTGCTGCACAGACCTAAGGACCTGAGCTTGAGCTCAAAGCCCACGGTGGAAGGAGAAAAACAACTGCTCAGAGTTACCCTCTGCTCTCCACACAGGCACCATGGCACACAAACGCCTACGCATTCGTCATTACTCAATTCTTTCTAAAAGTAAAGAAACTGTTGCTGGGCATAGTGGCACACACCTTAAAACCCAACACTTGGGAAACATAGGCAGGAAGATCTCTGTGAGTTTGAGACCAGCCTATGCTACATAGTTAAGTTCCAGAAAAGCCAAGACTATATATAGAGAAAGCAAAAAATAGTTTTGTCTTTGTTTTTGTGTTTTAAAGAATGACCTTCACATGTTCACTATCATAATCTAAAGGCATGAAGAAAAACTGAAACCTTCCCGGAATCTTAATTTCAGACGCTTTTCAGGATAGAAAACTTGTCTTTTACCCCAGGAAAGTGGGGAAGAGAGAAGACAGACAGACAGACTGTATGAGACCAGTAACTGAGCCATCTTACCTGAAAAGGGTAGTGTTTGATAGTCAGGTACTCGGCCAGAATATCCAACATCCTCACCATTTGAGAGAAGATAAGGACTCTGTTTCCCCTTTCCCGGAGTCTTGTCAACAGTTTGTCTAACAGAATCAGCTTCCCACTGCTCCTGATAAGGGACTGAAGATTCAGAAGACGACTCAATCATTAAATTCAAACACAACATTGACAAAAAGTTCTTTAAACATGACATCCACGGTACTATGCTTCCTGCACTTAAGTTTTCTCAGCATTTTTGTTTGGAGACAAGGTCTCACTATGCAGCCCAAGTGAACCCTGAATAAGCTGTCCTCAAACTCAAGACCCTTCTGCTCCCACCACATCCCCATCATATCCAAGGGCTCCCTCAACTCCACACCAGTACTGATATCTGACTTTTCTCGTGTTTTTCAAAGCTTACTCTGATGCCCCTTGAAGGGTAACCAAAGAAGAGAAGGAGCACTTTAATTAAAATAAAAATCTAAAGCAAGCCTGGTCACTGCTGAGAAGGCGGTTACATGAAGGACGAACTGCACACCTGGAGGACCTCCTGGCCATTCTCCCTCTCGTTCTCCTCTGGAGCTTTGATCAGGTAGCAGTGATTGCAGCATTTCTTCAGCTCCATCACAATATTAAGAAAGCCGGATGTGCTGCCCCTTGTTCCTTTGGCAAGAGCCTTGTAATTCCTGGTCAGGATCCACCTACAAATTGACAACATTAATGCAAATAAGCAGAGTTTATGGTACATAAGAAATAAAAGCTAAAAGACAGAGAGACTTTTACTCTCTATCACCTAATTGTGATCATTCTTCACATGTTCATGTAGAAGTGAAAACATCAATGATTCTACTGAGTGTGTCACAGAACACTGAAGGACAACAATTCTAGAAAGTTACATACACACTCACATATACATATGTATGTACATGTCCGTGGGGGGGGGAATAAGGGACTATCACTGAAGCACTTTTACTGAAATTTTTAAAACGGAGAGTAAGTCATCCAACAGTAAAACACTGGTTAAGCTAAATATACTGTAGAAGCTAGCATGGTGGTACACATCTGTAATCCCAGCACTCAGCAGGCCAAGGTAAGAGGACTGTCAGTGCAGTCAGCATGGGCTATAGTGAGAGAACTTGTCTCCAAAAAATATAGAAACCACATATGTGTGTGTATTATATATCCATTATATATATCAATTATAAGAGATTGAAAAGAAGTATTTTATAGTTCAAAATGCTAAATAATGTTAATTATTAACGTTTTATATTACCAATTTGAAATGATGAAGAGAAATATATCTATTATGGTATATTTATAGATAAGCCTTAGTAATAAACTCCAAAATGTTTAAAGTACTTTTATCTGAGTGATGGTATCTTTACATTTCTCGTAATAACCACAATTTTGGGAATGGATCTCACAAGGCTCACTGCATCACCATTTATAAAGCCAAAGTACATGAAAAGGTCCATTTGTGCACACCAGAGAATGGGACAAATAAACCGCAGGTCCACACTCAGATGAGACAGTTGGTACTCCCAGATAAGAGTACCATGATGGTGCACAACTAAATACAGTCCTTAATCTCAGCACTCAGGAGCCAGTCTAGAGGAGTATCAAGTTCAAGGCCAAATGAGACTAAACAGTGAGATCCTGCCAAAAGGGATGGGGAGGGAAATGGGTGGCAGCCAGAAACATCATGCCTGTAACACCAGCAACCAATACGCTGGGGCAGAAGAAAGGAGACCTGCAGACTACTCAGTTCACAAGTAGAGAATATTGGTATTCTTTAAGTGTAAGGAATTCACAAATTCTATGCACCCCTAGACCACAAGTCTGCAGTCTACATGTACAATCTCCCAGTAAAATAGTAGGTAGAATGCCTAACTGCTTGGCTCTGGCTTGAGAGAGGAAAAGGACATGAACATAAAACACTCTACCATTTTAGAGGGTAAAGCAGCTATCAACTACAATAAGGATAGCATTCCTATCCCAGAACTACAAACTACAAACTCCAAAACACTCTAAGTATGAATATGATTCCACAAATGGAAAATTCCATACCAGACCTGATACCAAACAGTCAAATGCAGGTGCGCTAAAAACATACATAAAGTGTACACATACACGTGTACACACATGAACATGTTACACACTCACACACACACTTTACAAAATCAATGTGGTGGAACACACAGTACTAGGAGGCTTAGGCAAAAGGAGCATAAGTTTGAGGTCACCTTGATGTACACACAAGACTCTATCTTGAAATGAGAAACATTTTCAAAGGCCAAGGTTTTTCTCTAAGAATTAATATATGAAAAAGATATACTAACAAATTATAATGGAGAGAATTATGCAGATTCCCAAACAAACAAAAAAGAGCATGAATGTTCCTGTGTGTGTGTGTATGTGTGTGTGTGTGTGTGTGTGTGTGAACTGGGAAATGTAAACATTCTGTGGACATTATTAAATTGTTAAGGAATTATTAACTACATTTAAGCATGGTAACAGGATAAATTTTTGATTAAGAAGTCTCTCTCTTTTAAAGATACACACCAAAAGAGGAGTGGGAGAAAACATAGGGATAAACTAATTAATGGCCACTGAAGCTGGATTATGAGCAGATGAGTAAACACTGTACTATTTTTGCTTATATTTGAAACGCCCCATAATAATATCTCTAAAAGTCAAATGGGAGTTTGGGACCACCTACAGTTCAGCAAAGTCTGCCCCAGCACATATGAGGCCCTAGTTTGATCTTCCAGAAACATGTATATGCACACACATTAATGCACAACATTTTATGAAAATTAAATGTGAAAGCTGATAACAAACACATTTTATTCTGTCATCTATGCTGGACTCACTATTTTCAAATTTCAGTAATAATACAGTGAGCCAAAAACATGGCTTTGGCCATGCTGCTTGGAATGCTAGACAGGAAGGAGTACTCACTGTTCTAGAGAACTTTCCTGGACTTTCGAAAGCCCTGCACGTCACATTCCTGTCTTAAATGAGACTGTGTTGGAATGACATGTTTCTAGCCATACAACAAGGCTTCGGGAAGGGACATGTTTCATTCATCTCTATTATTCCCAGTAGCTAGAAGAATGCCTAGCATTAAAAACTTCACAAGAGATTTATTGAATGGAAAACAAAAATTGCCTAGCTTAACCAATACCTACTTAGTATAGGAGTATTAGCATTAGAAATTATGGGTTGCAGAGTTGGTTTGGTAATTAAGAGCACTTGCTGATCTTGTAGAGGACCTGGGTTTGGGTCCCAGGACAGACTTGGTGGTCTACAACCATCCTTAACTCCAGTTCCACGAGATCTGACACCCTCTGCTAATCTCTGCAGGTAACAGGCATGCATGTGGTACATATACATACATGCAGGCAAAACACTCATATAAATACAACATAAATAAATCCTCCCAAAAAATGTTTTGCTTGAAAAACTTTTGATCGTTTATATAACAAGAATTCCGTGGAAATTCTCGCTTACTCAAAGAAAAACAAATTCCCTTTTTTCTCAAATTGAGTATGAATTTTAACCTAATTCTGTGTTGAGTCTACAAAGCTCAATGATTACCTAACAAGCCCACGGCTGAAATCCAATTCCTACTGCTGTAAGAAAGCAAAGCTTAGGCGCAGGCCTGTTCCTAGTATTCTGTAGGGAGGTGGAACTCTCAAGTTCAAGGCCAGGTAGAATTACATAGAGAGATTCTGTCTCAAAAAATAAAAAATTATGAAACTTTACTACTGAGAACTTGCCAGATTGGCAAGGTTCTAGACTTAATTACTTTTTAAAAGGCACGTCTTGCTTATGACTCATCTAGCTAGTAGCAGGAACTTACTTATAATACTGTTTCTGAAGGGCTGACATCTCCACCCTGAGAATCTGCTCCACTTTGGCAGGAAGGGATTTCTCCACATCTTTTTTGACTCTCCGAAGAAGGAAGGGCTCTAGTACCTTATGAAGACTCTGATAGCCATTCTCTCTTCCCTTTCCATGGTCTTCTTCAAAATCTTCCCAGAACTCAAACCTACGGATGAAATTGTCACCATCAGTATACGAAAAGAAGAACATTTGCACAACAAATAAGAACTGAACTAGGAGTAGGGTGGCTTGGAGGAGATTTTAAAACAAAATAACTTTCAATCCTTCAATTCATCCCGCAAGGAAAGGCAAAATTTGTCCATCACCGAATCTTCAACAAAAAAGAAGGGAATAAATAAAATCTAATTCTAAAATTTCAAAAAGCGACAAGGTGGCTAAGCAGGTAGACACCTGCAACTCATCATATTCTGTGTTCTGGTTGATGCAGTGTGGTCAGCTCCAGCCACCATCCACAATGTGCTGTGTACTAAAATTGAAAGCCAAAAATCAACCCTCCCTCAAGTTACTTCTGTCAGGTATTTTGTGGGAAATTGTGTAAAGTAATTGATACGGCCACTACTGACTGTGATCTCCAGGGAAGGAAAGAGGGATCCAGTACGCAGACAGGGACAAAGAACAGCAATGAGAAAGGACACACAGGCAGCAAATAGAGAGATATATCAGCCAGAACTCTAAATAGTGCTGCTCAGTCAATGGTTACCCCTCCATCCCCAAGGGAGACACTGGTAATGTCTGGAGACATTTTTAGTTGTGACAACTGGCCTGCAGTGCGTAGAAGCCAAGAATACTGCTAGACGTCCTACAAGGAAAATGACACAAGGCAGCTAGCTGGGGTGAGGGTGGGGGTGTCCAGTCCACCCAAAGGTAATAAGACCAGCACTATGAGATGGCACTAAATGGAGGGGTGCAGAGAACTCTCCTCACAGGAAAATACTGTAGTGAGGAAAGGGAGAGAGGAGAGTGGGGGAGGGGAGGGGAAAGAAGGGGATGGGAGGAGAGGGAGGAACAACCCTATGTTAATCTGCTTAAGTAACAACTGCAGTGGAGCTAGCACAAGAGGTTCTATGTCTCAAACCACCATGGAGGAACCTAAACAGTTTCACAAGTAATACTTTGTTTCAAAAAGGTCAAAAGCAAAT
Organism: Ellobius talpinus; assembly: GCA_001685095.1. Taxonomy (NCBI): domain Eukaryota; kingdom Metazoa; phylum Chordata; class Mammalia; order Rodentia; family Cricetidae; genus Ellobius; species Ellobius talpinus. The sequence goes on from LOJH01001737.1 coordinate 54,357, forward strand.
AAAGACAATAAACATGCTGCCTATAGGTCTGCCTTACAAGAAACACTAAAGTTAGCCCTTTGAGCTAAAAGAAAGGGCCTATAGAAACCTCAATCCACAGAAAGAAATAAAGATCACCTGGAAATGATAAAATACAAGTTTTATTTTTTTCTTTTTTCAGTGCTTCCTTAAAAGGCAGTCCTGTGTTAACCAATAATTATTGCTGTATTCTTGAGTTTCTAACCAAGAGAATTTAAGGTGGAGCCATTGTGGAACAAAGTTGTTACCCTTCTTAAGAATTAAGCTGGCATTAGCCTGAAGATACAGAATCCCTGGACAATCCAAGAGTAAATAATTTTAAAATAGTAACATAAACTAAGAGAAGAATTACACAGTACACTAAAAATACATATACTAAGCAAAGCAGAGAAGGAGAACTAGGAATAAACATGAACCATGGAAACAAGTAGCCAAATGACAGGAACAGATCCAACCCTATCATTATTCATATCCAAGAAGCTGCCTCAACTAATCAAAACAAAACAAAACAAAACCCTCATAGCTAATGCTGTTTCCACCAATTCCATCCAACACCACGGTTCTATAGAATATTAACTAAGGCAAGATATAAAAAGCATGCACATAAGAAAGACACTGAAAAGCCTGTACCTGCAGAAATATGGTCCCCAAAGTAAAAAACCAAAAAATTGGTAACAATAAAAAAAGTTATAAGGACAAATTTATAAACACCAGATAAATATCAAACACTGAAACACAGCCCTACATTAACTGGAGCTCTAGACCCTAACCACAGCTCTATACTCAACTGTAGCTGTAGAGCAGTGGTTCTCAACCTTCCTCATGCTGCAACTCTAATACAGTTCCTCATGGTGTGCTGACCCCAACCACAAAATTATTTTCATTGCTACTTCATGACTGTAATTTTCCTGCTTTATAAATCATAATGTAAATAACTATGTTTTAATGTAAATATCTGTGTTTTCCAATAGTCTTAGGAAACCCTTGTCAAAGGGTCATTTGACCCCTGTCATTGACCCACAATCCGAAAACCACTGCTTTAGTTACTAGCTCTATCCTCAACTGTAGCTCGAGACCCTAGTACAGTATAAAACTGCGATGAAGAAAACAACGTAAGAGGGCCGAGGATACATGATGAGCTCAGTAGGGAGCACTGACCCACTCACCACACAAGGCTTTCAGCATCTTACAGAAACACAAAGCATCCTAAAACATAATCAAAATTTAAGTAGATTCAACAAAAGTTGAAGACTGTAACAATGAACCCACTAAACACTACTGCAAAAAGTTACACAGCTAAACAAATAAAAAAAAACCTTCCTTGGCCATGGATTAGATGGCTCAGTTATTACTGATTAACACCTCTCCCTTAACTGATACTAAGATTCAATGCAATCCCAAAAAAACTGCAGTAGGTTCTTCCCCCAGAAATTACTGAGCTGATCGTGAAACAGGGATGCAAAGCCTTTACAAGTACACAAAATGCTTTAAGAAAGACGGATTCTTATACTTCTCCATGTTAAACACCAGTAGGAAGCAGACACTCAAGACTGCTGTGCAGACGAACAGAAATAAGTATTCACAGCCCAGGATTGACAGACCAGAAGCAAATCCTGTCTCTATTAAGATTTCCAACAAAAGGCGTGTCTTCAACCATGATGCTGGAACAAATTTCCAGACTGCTCAGCGAAGAAAAATGAATCAAGGTCCTCACACTCCACATACTAAATGCCTCAAAATAAAATATGCACCTAATGTGACAGCTAAAATTTCTAGAACAAAAATGTCTTCATAGCCCATGGTTAGGCCTATCTATTCTATACATGTCACACAAAAAATAACTTGATAAAAGCCAATCATACACTTTATTTAGACAAAAGTGCTTTATCTATTTTGAGAGCACCTGTATCTAGAAGTGTTTTTAAAGAAATAAATTGTTCAACCCATATATTGTAAACTCAATTTTAAAAAACCAAAGCTATGCTTTTTAAATTCTATTTATCTTTATTTTATGTGTATAAGAGTTTGCCAGCATGTGTGTTAATGTACCAAGTACATGCAGTGCCTACAAGAGGCTAAAAGAGACTGCAAATTCCCTGGAACTGGAGTTACAGACTCCATGTTAGCCACCATGGAGTTTTTAGGAACTGAACTCAGATCCTCTCAAGAGCAGCAAATGCTTTTAAACACTAAGCCAGCTCGCTAGTTTCAATCTAATTTTCTCAACAGGAAAAGATATGAATAAAGATTTCACTAAAGAAGCCCAAATAGCCAAAGAGAAAATGAGAAGATGCTGAACATCCTTAGTACTTATAAGAAAAATATATTATGGAACATTTACCTGTCAATTATACAATTAGTAATTCAATTGCTTACTGTGTGTCAGTTGCTAATCCAGGTAATGTGAACTAGTATATTTTCACATGCCTAATTTAGTGTTAACAGATGAAGAGGTGCTATTCAGCAAACCAAACAGGGATGCTGTGGGATAATGCTCTTGTACCCTGTACAGATTTGACACTCATATTGGTTTAATAAAACACTGATTGGCCAGTAGCTAAGCAGGAAGAATAGGTGGAGTGACCAGACTAGGAGAATTCTGGGAAGAGGAAAGGCTCAATCTGTAGTCACCAGTCAGAGGAAGCAAGATGAGAATGCCTCACTGATAAAAGGTACTATGCCACATGGCTAAACATAGACAAGAATTATGGGTTAATTTAAGTTGTAAAGTTAGTTAATAATAATCCTGAGCTAATAGGCCAAAGAGTTTATAATTAATATAAGCCTCTGTGTGTTTCTTTGGGACTGAATGGCTGTGGGACTGGGTGAGACACAAACTTCTGCTTACAGGAGAGAAGGCTAAGAAAGGAGGTGGCTGTCTTGTAAAAGTAAGGAGACAGAGTAGGAATGGGACAGCATGTGGAAGGGACAGAAGGATGGCCAGGAGGGCTGAAACATAAGGACTAATAGAACACGTGCTGGAGTCAGTATGAACCAGGATCCAGCTCAGTATAGTCTTTCACACTAGAGGAAGGAACTTAGATTTCATCTAAGTTGTCACTGAGAACTACTAGATAATTTAAGACTGTAGAATGAATATATATACTATGTATCTATCCTACATAATTTATACTAGAGATAAGCCAAAGTCCTGTAAGAAGCAAGTTGATTTGAGTAAGGACTAAAACTAATGCTTCTATTAGCAAAGACAGAATTTAAGACATGTCAGACTATGTACACCATATACTTCATTTAGGTGGCTTTTCAGTTTTTGTTTTGTTTTATGATTTTTGAGGCAGACTTACATGGAGCTTAGAATGCCCTCAAACTCACTATGTAGCTGGCATTGAATTCCTAATCCTCCTGCCTCAACCTCCCAAGTACTGGGATTGGGTACAAAAAGAATTACCACCCCATCTTACTCTCGTATGTCTTAATTATTTTCCAAATGCTTTAACTAATTCAAACCTTTGGTAGGCAATTACATAGTCCTGCTTAACAGGCTAATTTCTTTAGTTTTTATCACTTTATTATAGAAGACCTCAATACAGCTGCTTCTGCCACAGATAAATGTTTTGCCTCCCCATGCCATCAGTTATGTTAAGTCTATTAAGAACATCAAAAAGTTGCCAGACATGGCAGTGCAGCCTTTAATGCCAGCACTTGGGAGACAGAGGCAAGCTGATCTCATACTATATTGATGGCAGCCTGGTCTACATAGTTAGTTTCAGGCTAGCCAAGACTACATGAGACCCTTTTTTAAAAAATACAAAAAAGGGGGGAAACATTTGCAAACAGACATTCTAGCACCTTTTGAAAGAAACAGGAAGGAGCTTACTTCTCCGGCATAATAAAGTGCAGCAAGGACCAAAGTTCCTTGAGGGAATTCTGCAGAGGGGTGCCCGTGATCAGTAGCCTATGGCTGGACTTGAAATCAATCAGAGTTTTATACAATAAAGAGTCATCATTCTTCAACCGATGGGCTTCATCTACTCCCAGGAAGGCCCAGTTAATACTGCCCAGAACAGTCTAAAGTAAAAAACAGAAAAGAACGAGCCACTAGGTCAGAAGGGGACCCACAGTGCTTACACATTAAAGCATTTCTGCATAAATACATCACAAACATACACATATCTATTAGGATTCTTCTGCTTGTTCTAGCCATGGCCAGAGTCAAGAGTACCTCACCCTCTACACTGTGAGTCTCTTACACAAACCACCACTGCAAGCTCAGCAAGAGGATGAAAACTATGCTGAACAAAAGCAGAAACAAAACTTTCATGTGATTCTGTCTTTGCAAGACTAGTTTCTTGCCTATTTCCCACCCCAACCCTGAAACACAGAAAACACAAAACCACCAAATTGAATACAAAAACAGTTACCACTTAGTAACTTTAGCAAAGGCTCTCCAGTCTCTGTACTGTAGCTCAGTGCTTCCTCCTGCTTCCTGCTCAGCTCAACTGGACTTGGTCGACCTGAGCTCCCATTCAACTGTGAGGTTTGGTTTCTACTTACAATTGTAGTATCTGAGGGATATCTTAAGTTTGTTTCTTTGCTTGGCTTTTTAAACAAAGCCGGAAGAATAACTGACAAGTAGGAAGCACAGTCCCCACTACTTAAGTATGACACAAATGGGCAAGACTTAACTTTGTTTTTTTAAAGATTTATTTATTTATTATGTATGCAGTGTTCTTACTGCACACCAGAAGAGGGCAGCAGATTTCAATATAGATGGTGTGAACTATTATGTGGTTGCTGGGAGATGAACTCAGGACCTCTGGAAGAGCAGTGTTCTTATTCTTAACCTCTGAGCCATCCCTCCAGCACCCAAGATTTAACTTTTTTATTAATAATTACACACCTTATCTTTTAAGAGGATCTCATATGTTGTTATAAGTGCATTGAACTTCAACCTTTTGGTTTGAGAATGAATCCACTCATATTCCCTTATCTATAAGAAGAAAAGAAATAGTAATTAAAACAATTTCGACTTCCAAATTTTTAACAAGTTTTATAATAGATGGAATAAAAATGACAAAAATAGAAGTCTCACAAAAATTGAATAGCCTATGTACTCTAAAGAAACTTAAATAACTCAAACATTGAACACTGAGTCAGAATCAATATGTTGCACTAAGCAGGAAAATCATTAGTCATTGCAAATAAACCAAACCACCCCACAAAGATCTGATGAGTGTGCAGTATTTCCCAACAATCAAACTTCAGGAACTTGTTGGGTTTGATCTAACATCCCAGCACTGAGGTGGCAGAGGCAGACAGATCTCTGGGAGTCCAGGGCCAACCTGATGTACAAAGTAAGTTTCAGGACAGGCAAGGCTATTACACAAAGAAACCCGTCTTGGAAGAAAAAAAAAAACCTTTGGGCACTTGAGCTCAATAATGGAGGGCTTTCCCAGACCCCTGAAGTGTTCTTAAGAAAATAAAAATTTCCATTATTCCTTAGATACAGTGATATCTACTAAAACATGACAAATTATAGGCCAGAAATTTCATTCATCATAGTCAACCAATACATTCAAGAAAAAAAAATTTTACAGAGTAAAAATAGAACTTAACATAAGTAGAAAATATTGAGAATATAAAGAAACTGGAATCCATTCTGAAACATGACCAGAAATTCAGCAAACACAATGTCTACTGACAAAGGTCTTACGGTGTGTTGACTGAGAAAAAAGAACTCAAGACGATGAGCATCTGCAGGTGATTACCACCAAAGACTAAAGGGAAGGAGAACTGGGTACCTGCCACAAATCAAATTCCCACGGGCTTCCTTCTCCTTTAAGAACTAACAAATTAGGGGGCTGGAGAGATGGCTCAGTGGTTAAGAGCGCTCCTTGCTCTTCCAAAGGTCCTGAGTTCAATTCCCAGCAACCACATGGTGGCTTAC
>LOJH01001737.1:60331-89019 GCA_001685095.1 Ellobius talpinus
TTACAACCATCTATAATGAGATATGGTGCCCTCTTCTGACCTGCAGGCATACATACAGAATACTAAAAATACTGTATACATAATAAACAAATCTTAAAAAAAAGAACTAACAAATTAGAAGAACTAAGAACTACTATGTCTTAGAAAGTCAAAATTATGGCACCGAAGCCTAATATAGTTTATAATCAGATGGTTTTTCTCATTTTGTTTTGCTTGCAGGGATGGCAATCAATCTCAGGGTCTAACAAGCTAGGGTCTATCAACTGAGCTACAGTTCTAACGCAACCAAGTATGGGCAAAATGACAGCATTCAATAAAAACAAGTTTGAACCCATGAAAATGTGTTTACAGCACTTCTGTAAATTGTTAAAGATTCCTGGTGACCTGCTCTAACTACAAGCAGTCTCCAAAAGGGCACAACTGTGTGTGCTGAGCTAAGGCTCCAGTGCTCCATTCTAGTCATCTAACAGCAAGGGTGAGACAGACTTCCTGGACAATCTTCAGCAGTCTGTCAGATATTTGCTGCCATTAATTTTGAGGACTATCACAAAAATTACAGGGATACAAATAAAAGCACCCAACACCAGAACCAGCTAAAAAAAAATTCTCAAAAGAAATTTTCCAAACAAAGACTGTGCTAAATTCATGATGTTCAAGGCACCGTTTGATAGCAAATAACTCCTTTCTGCAAGCCTAGAAATGTAATGTTTTCCTTTCTTTCTATTTCTTTCTTGCAAGTTATGAAAACAAACTGTTTTAAGAGATCGGGAAATAAATTCTAAGAACTCAAGTCTTCTCAATAACATTTCGAGTAAGACAGCAAAGACATTAATTTTCCATAAGAAAAGGTAATCTTAAATAAAAAGACCAAACTAGTAGTGCTAATGCATGCTAATAATCATAGCTCTCAGGGGCTGAGGTAGGTGGATTGCCACAAGTTAGAGGCCAACCTGAGCTACATAGTGAGACAATAAGAGGGAAAAGAGAAGGGAGGACGAGAGAAGAGAAAAATCAGAAAGAAGGGTAAAATCAGAGAGAAAACAGTGTAGTCTAAGAGATTCCCATGGAATTATTGCTGTTTTAAAGCAAAGTAGTATACACCTTGTTCAAAGCTTTAAAGAATATCTGAGTTGCATTGACAGACCTCCAAGGACTGAGCCCATAGTACACAATGTGTGAATGATTTTGTTTCGTTTTGTTTCTTTTTTGAAACGGGGTTTCTCTGTGTAACACCCCTGGTTGTCCTTGAACTTGCTCTGTAGACCAGCCTGCCTCTGCCTCCTAAGTGCTGGAATTAAAGGTGTGCACCACCATTGCCCAGCATGTATGAATAATTTTACAAGAGTTGACTAATACATCTATAAAATATTTTCAGTCAATTCTAAAATACATTTTTAACACACATGCTACTTCAACTCCTTTTGCTTACGCACCGTATTTCTGCTCATCAGGTCACCTATGTAAACCACCACGTTAATTTCTGGAGCCCAGATTTCGAACTCCCTCTGCCATGAAGTGAGGGTGGATAAGGGGACGACTATAAGAAAGGGTCCATAGAGCTGGTGCTGGTGGAACAGGTAGGAGAGAAATGATATGGTCTGAATGGTCTTTCCTAGGCCCATTTCATCAGCAAGGATTACACTGTTACTTCTGCAGTAAGAAAAAAACACAAACAAATTATTAGTTCATGAGAAAACAGTATGTGCACCAATTACACACTTGACAGTATCAGCAGAGAAAGGCATCAGAGTGACCCTTCAATGAATTTCTCCTCACCTTCATTTTTAATGACTTAAACATCCTAAATAAGGAAGAAAGCAGAAGACAGGAACAACAGATCAGGCAAATCTATCTGGTAGAATATTCAAGATTCAGATTACACAAGACTCCTCTAATTGTTTCTATCTTACATGTAAGGCTTCAAATTATATTGTCTACCATAGGCTATCCCTCCTAACAGTGAAGACAGGTTCTATCATAGATGCGTACAAGTATGTTCATCAATATACAAAGCAAGGAAACTGGCTATTACCATGCTATTTATTCCAAGAGTCGTGTGCCTCTGCTCACGTTACCTCCCCTTTACACTGTGTTCCCCTGGACTGTCCAATACCACAGCTACTATTTTATACACCTGCTTGATGCACAGTGTGAAGGATCCTTGTTTGAAGTGCTGGAGATAGAGCCCAGGCCCTTGTATGCTCTAGGCAAAAGGGAACTGTTTTAAATATCTCACAGTCTAGACTTCTGGGGCTCATTCTGGACCTACTGTGTGTTATTTGTACATATACTAGAGACTATTCAAGAAAGAGTGCAGGATTCTGAGGGGTTTGTTTTGTATTTTTATGAAGCAGAGTCCCATTGTGTTGTTCAGGTTGATCTGGAATTTGCACTCTTCCTTACTCTACCTTGAAGAGCTAGTAGGAAAAGTAGTACATCCAGCCTTTGAAGACTGATCAAGTGCTCATGGGCAGTCTAAGAGACACTGAACCTGGAAATGGGCTGGATTCCACATTTGTTTCTTTAATTGTACACATGTAAAAAGAAAACTAGATGAAGAAAATAAGCAAGGTTAAGAAATTATGCTTGGGAAACAGAAAGTAGTCAGGAAACTAGAAATTGATGTATGGTGCCGTCTGTAAACATTTTTGCAAGGCTCTTTCTTCAAGGGCCAATGAGATAGCTCAAAGAGTAAGGCACTTGCCACAAAGCCTAACTACCCACGCTCAGTCTCCAGAACCCACATATTAGGGAAGACAGGATTCCTTCATGTCAGACATGCAAATATATAGACATACATATGAGGTACACATGCAATATAAGCAAACTTATAAAAGATCATCCTTTATTTAGCTGAGGTTCTGGATTTCCCCGAGCATCAGAGCTGTGGGTCTGCCAAGGAGCCTCAGAGTTCTGAATTTGCTTGTTATTTATGGCTTTATGCTGTTTCAGGGTACTGCAGTTCATGTGGGTCCTTCCCTAATCAGAATATGTGCATAACAAAATCCCAGTGCCATCAACTCAGCTTAATCTCTAAGTGGCTTACTCTCCTGTGCTCCTGCTTGCATCTTTATCCTTAGTAGGGGGACTACATTTCCCTGCAGAAACCAGCTCTCTTTCCTGCTTGCAAAGCCTGAGGAGGGAAATAAAGGTGCTGACAGTCCCTCTGGAGGGATCTGCCCAGCCTAGTTTAGGAAGGGCTATTGGTCATTCTTCCCTTCCTGCTTTTTCTGACATCTGGAATATTTAACTGTAGCTGCTCATCAAGTCAATGGAAGTATAACAAACATCAGTACACTTGGTTTGAAAGAAGCAGCATGAGGTACAGCCAAAGGGGTAAGTGCTTACAGTTAGAGGCTGTTCAGGAGCTGTGAGTGGGTGGGTCTTTGTATTCTTGTTCCTGTGCCTGGAGAGAAGCTGCTACCCCACCCCCCAAGCAGCACAGTCCTTGTTCCGTTAGCTACTCTCATGCTACTGTGACTGTATTTCAACTAAAGTCTTTTGTCCCAAATGAACTGATGGTATGTATGTATGAATGTGTGTGTGTGTATGCTTCACTAGAGAACCAGTGAACTGAAAGAAAAAATAAAAGTTAATGTCTAGTTAGAAGAACAAGAACAAGGCATTTAATTTGCCAAGATTGCAGACAGATCTCTGGGTTTTCAGCAAAACTGGTCTACATAGTGAGTCCTAGGGCAAGTCAGAGCCACAATGAGACTTTAAAAAAAAAAAACCGACCTGATGACTGTACAACAAATATTATTATACAACTCTGGAGAAAGGTCATGTTATCCTGGCTCCTAAGAACCCTCAATTGTAGAATAAAAGGGCTAGCTCATATAACCTCTTTAGTTACATCTAAGTTCATACTGATCCCTAAAAAGAGTAGGACTTATTATCTTCTGAAAGGAAAGTTGTTTTTTTAAGTATTTGCTCTATAATTTCATACACATAATATTCTTTGTTCAATCCCTCCATTTTCCTCTTATCCCACACTCCCTCCATCAAACCAAGCCCCTTCTTCCCAAGTCTATTACCTACTTTCATATCTGTTTATTTGTGTTTTTATGACTGCCACTGCATTTAATTAGGTTTGCCTGCATGAGTATGGGTGGGGGTTAAGGAAAATCTTTTTTAAGCAGCTAAAATGGTTGTGACCCACTGTCTCATACAAACTGAAGCTCAAATACTGGATTTTCTTCAGAGTCTTAAACACTACATTCAATTGAAAGATAAGTTTTGAAGGTGGGTCACCTGGGAAATCGTTATTGTAAATGTGTTTGTAACTAGAAGTCATTGCCTGTAAGAAAAATGAAGACACAAGCCAGGCATGGCAGCACACACCTTTAATCCCAACACTTGGGAGGCAGAGGCAGGTGGATCTCTGGGAGTTCAAGGCCAGCCTGGTCTACAAAGTGAGTTCCAGAATAGCCAGAGCTGTTACAGAGAGAAACTCTGTCTCAGGGTGAAAAAAAAAGACACAAAGAAAGGGTGGGGATGGAGAGATGGCTCAGTGATTCAAAGCACTGGCTGCTCTTCCACAGAACCTGATTCAATTCCCAGCACCCACAAGGCAGCCCACAACCATCTGTAACTCCAGTTCCAGGATATTGATGCCCTCTACTGGCCTCTATGGGTACTAGGCACACAAGTGGTACACAGACATACAAGCAGGAAAACACAGTGTGTGTGTGTGTGTGTGTGTGTGTCTGTGTGTGTGTATGCTCTGTGTGTTCTTATGTGGGTGTGCTTTTGTGTGTGTAAAAATTTCTTTTACAAAAAGGTATGCATAGAAGAATCTGTCATTGGCACTAAAGGAAGCTCTCACGTGCACATCACATAATGAAGAGGAATCATGTTTATCTTGAATCACTTAAATTCTCAAAGCCTAAGTGGTCCCCATAACTCAGGACAAAAATAAGCCAAACACAGTGGAGAACAATCTAGCCATATCTTCTACCTACTTGCACCAGGAGTGAGCAAGCCAGTTGAGACCCTCTAGCTGATAATCCCGGAGCTCCAGATTCTCCCCTCCTAAGTATGCTGGCTGCTTCTTTAAAGCTACAAATCGTGGTCTTTGCTTTAGTGCCTGAAAAACAAAAATTAACAAAACCTACGTCTTAGAAACAATTTTCCCTGCTCTTAAATTACAATGTTAGCCATATTTTATGTACTCTATGCCAAAAAAAGCTTAATTTCAGATATGAATGGTTACCCCACCCTACCCCATCCCAGTACTCTCTGTTCTCAGAGTTCATCCTAAAGTCAAGTATTTTTAAATAACTTGCCCTTTTTCTGAAATAAAGTTATGAACATAAATTAGCTCCGTATTTTCTCATCCTTTACTGTGTAGCACACACATTAACACTCTGGAAGTCTGTCATTGAGAGATGTTGAACAAGCAATCCTACAATTACTGTAACTGGGAACTCTGAGGTTCAGCCCACTTACATTGAGGCCCCAACCTTGTGAGTCTAGTTTTCAGAAGGAAAAGTTGCTCTTTCCACTGCTGGGGGTTTGAAAACTTGCATTCTACTAAGGCCAAGTCTACTGCTTACACAAAACGTAGATTCTGCAGTCAAATCAGTTTGGGGTGCAAACGAAGCATTCAAAGTTACGCAAGTTTCTCTACTCAGGACTTTCAAAGTCTATGCACATATAGCTATGAGATAAATTCCTCATGTCTTTCTGCAAGGTGCCTTTATCTGTTGTGGGAATTACCACCGTAACTGTGTGGTCATTAGTACATTCAATTCTCCTGTGCAAGGGGACAGTGATTACAGTCCGGCTCCTCATGCTCACCTTCTACACTAGCCATTCATCTACTCCTGACAAACACAATCTTCCCATGCCTCGGCTACTTGGCCCTCCATGCAGTCTTCAATTACTGACTTCTGTAACATATTACTCGATGGATCTTCTGGCTCTAGTCTCCTACTCACTGTCATTATCTGAAGCCTTCAAATAAAATGCTGATCACGACCTGGCCCTCTACAGTGCAAGGTCCAAAAACTGTAGGACAGTCAAGCCATACCTCCATCAACAGAGTCAGGACGCATGCTGTGAAGGAAATGTGCTCGGCAATACCTTCAGATCCACAAGTTTTCTATTACAAAATTCTTTTATTTCCTTCATGGAAGGTCAATCCTGAGGTCTTTTGCTCTTTTTAACACTGTTTTTCATAGATTTATTTTATTATTGTATTGTGTATATGAGTGTTTTACCTGCATGTAAGTATATACACCACATGTGTGCTTGGTACCTGAGGTGGTCAGATGTGGGTGTTGGATCCCTGAGACTGGAGTTACAGATGGTTGTAAGCCACCGTGTGGGTACTGGGAATTGAAGCCCAGTATTCCGCAAGAGCAACAACTGCTCTTAACTATTTAGCCAACTCTCCAGGCCCAAAAGCCCTTTCTTGTATGCTGTTAAGCACCAATCCACTTTTCAGAGCAGAAACAAAGTAAGCACTGACTGCTTTCCTCTGAAAACCTCTTCACTGCCCACCAGAGCCATGGCCTCCACCTCCACTCTGTTCAGACCATGGCTTCTCCACCACACACACATGCTGGTCTTCATAGACAGGGAACTGATGTTATCAACATGAACTTCACCTTCTATAAGGCGGTCCAAGGAACCAAGCATACTTCTAGATCTCAACAAATTTCAAAAACAGAGAAAGACTGGTACAACCAATCTGACAATAAAAAGTCTGTACATTTGGCTTCCGATTTAATATTCAGAGACATCTTTCCTGTTTGTTTTAAAGTGACTATTTTCAAAAATTTCTAATAATGTATCTAACTCTATAAAGTAGCAAATTACAGAAATCAACAAAGTTATTATACAACAGATATTCTTTCTAAAAAACATGAGTGTGTTTTTTAAAATTCTAAAAAAATAATACACTACTGTGCACCACATGCATGCAGGACCCTTCAGGGGTCAGAAGATGGCACTGCATCTCCTGGAATTGGAGTCACAGGCAGCTGTCAGCCACACCCAAGTCTTCTCAATCTCTAAATCATCTCTCCAGCCCCTAATCCTCTCCTTTAGCTTTCTTTTTACTTTGCACCAAGTAAAGTATATTCCAGAATGGCCTTGAACTCATTCCAAGACCAAGGATGACCTTGAATTTCTGACCCCTCTGTCTCTACCTCCAGAACCCAGGGATTATAGGCATGCACAATAAAACCCAGTTTTGTGTAATGTTAGGCAATCAAACCCAAAGGCTGCACACATGCCAGGTACAGTCTGCTAACTGAGCTATATACCCAGTCCATGCAGTAATCATTTGTATTTAATGTTACGTTTAGATCATCATTCATTCTTGCTTTGCTTCTATATACCTACACAACTAACCCTTTGGTTATAATACCTTCCCACAAATACATATATACATACACACACATACAAAACTAAAATAAATATATAAATCAAAGGCATGCGCCACCACACTCAGCATATATATATATTCCAACACTCAGGTTGCAGAAGCAGATTGATCTCTGTGTGTTCCAGGCCAACCTGATCTACACAGTTCCAGGACAGTCAAGGCAACATAAGAGACTCTGTCTCAAAAAAACAAAATATAAAACTATAAAAAATAAAAACAAAAAAGCCAACAATGGTCAACCTTGCACTCTCTTGTTGGAATGGTTTTGGAGTTGTTACGGCTGTGGAAGCTGTCAATACAATTCTGGAATTTCTTTCCGATCAAGGCCTCATCTTCCCAGCTACACTCTGAGTAAGGCAGTCCCATCCATTTGCAGAGATATTCAGGCTCATTTGAAGGCGCTGGCTTCCGACTATGAGCTATATCATGAATAAAAAAATTATCAGACAATATCAAATTAAAAGAAGTGATATTCTTTTTAAATATGTAACTAATAAATACCATGTGGCAAAACTATAAATCTGCAAATCACGATGTGCTCATAAATATTGAATATAAGACTGTTACTAACCTGGAAAATCTGTTTGGCCCAATGTAGATTTACTTGTCTTCACAGCTAAACAAATATAAAATAAGACAGAAAAGTTATAAATATACCAAGAAAGAAGAAGAAACAGATTTTACAAGTAAGGAACTGGAGAGATGGCTCAGGGGTTAAGAGCACTAGCTGCTCTCCAAAAGGACTCAGATTCAATTCCCAGCACCCACACGGCAGATCACAAGTCGTTACTCCAGTCTCAGGGGATCTGAGGCCTTCTCTTCTTGCCTCCTCAGGAGCAAAGCATGAACATTGTGCACAGGTATACATGCAGGCAAAACACATACATATAAAATATAAATAACTTAATAAAAAAAGCTTTCACAGGTAAGAATGTGTGCTCATTCTCCATGGTTTAAAAGAAGCCTGTTCTACCCTGGGGGTCAGACTATCACCCTAGTACTCTGCTATTTTTCTTTTCAAATACATTAAAAATATTTTTAAGTATAAGGGTTCAAATAAATAGAAGACCTTTTCTGGGTCAGTAAGACCACCAAACAAACCACAGCAATGTGTGATGGAAAACAAATTCCATGGTCACCATCAGTGAATGTCTGAAAGACTTTCTTGCATTGTGTCCTAAGGCAAGCGTGCTGGGCTCTGGAGAGCTGTAAATGTCATGTGTTTTCAGTGTGTCTATCACTGAAAAAAAGAGCATTTGAGGCACAGACTTTGTACAGTCAATACAATGACATACTATTTCACAGAATGATCTCCTCATTTAGAGGTGCAATAAAGCAACTGGGAAAAGCCTTAACTAGAAGCTTTGTAGTCTTACAGGTTCATTCTCCACAAGTTTTTTGTTTTGTTTTGGTTTGGTTTTTTTGGTTTTTGTTTTTCAAGACAGGGTTTCTCTGTGTTGCTTTGGAGCCATCTCCACAAGTCTTAAAAATGAAGTAATTCCCAAAACAAAGAACTTTTAGTTGAAAGAGTAAAAATGGTTCTGTTACTTTTTAAAATAAGGCATCACTGAATCTACACTCAAAACCACCTCTCATTCTCTCCTGAAGCCCCCTCAAGCAGACCTGTTCTGTCAACAATTATTTCCTGTTGCCATTTCACTGAAGCCAGGCAGCGCTACTCCCAGACTCAAGGATCAAATCCGAGACTAGTATTCCATGTCAATCATCTAGTTCTACTGCAGCAATCTCTCTGAGCTCACCTCTTAGATCATTGCCTACTCCTTCTGTCTCTAGAAAATATGCTAGAATTTCTCAGACTTTCTCTTCTCACAATGTGTTCTCTCTGCTCTGTCTCTCTGTCTCTGTCTGTCTCTGTCTCTCTCTCTGTCTCAGTACATTTCAAAATTTAAGTACTACCTATACATTGACAATACCTAAATATACCTCCACATCACCACATGAAACATGTTGGAGTCCTCAAACAATACTTGTCTCTTAGATAACAACAAAGTTACCAACCAAAGCATTTGATTTCAAATCCAAAAATCAGTTCTTCCCTTGATCTTTCCATTTCAGTGAATGGTACCTATGTTGTCTTAGGAAATCTTGCAAGCCAAACATCCCTGATACTTCCATCTTTCATCCCCTACACCCAAATCTACAAGCAAAAAATAATTCTCCCTTCAAAATAAATACAGGTCTTTGTTTAGTCTCAAAAAGAAAACCTATAAAATGCATCTTATAAATTTATATAATCCTAAAGCCTAGGTCATTTTCTCCAAGTTTATATATGGCTAAAATGAGTTTCCAAGAACTTACCTATTACTCTTTCTACTATTTGATACTGTTTATTCAACTCTGAGGCCAGCTCCTGTTGGCAATTGAAATATTCAACATCTTCTGGAGAAACTTTCCCTAACCTAGACAGAAGACCAAAAAACAAGCATATACCAGTTAGAACTTGGAGATCTATACATATGTATCAGAGCAAACCTTCTAAGTACAAATGTAAACTTAATTGCTTCCAGGTGTCCCTTTAGTAATCTTCAATAGTAACAAGTCTGAGATGTTTAAATGAGAACAAAAAAGGGGAAAAAACAAAAAAAAAACAAAAAAAAACTTCACATCATTTCTACAAACTGTATTACAACCAAGAATAATTTCAAGTGTATCAAAACCCAGGGGGCTCTAGACTATTAACTTTCACATATACACCACCCCAGCCTAATCAAAAGAAAGTAACAACATGTTTTGAGAATGGCTCTACATCCAACTGTCTAAATTCAAGTCACTGATTCACTTGCAGTCACTTCTCCCATCTACAAAACAGTTAAAGAAACAAACAAAAATCTCACAATTTTATTGTCAAGATCAAACAACATACTTAAGAAAGGAAATGTGGCAAGTGCTCCATGAGCCAGCTGTTCTTGTTAAATTTGAGAATTTAGTAGCAACACATGAAAGCATCCACTGTCGCCACGTCACAATTTCAGAAACAGAACTGTAGAACGCTCAGCATTCCTTGATCAGATGATCAAGGCAAAATCTGAAATCCTAGAGAGCACTGCTCTCCACACATTTAAAAACCTCCCTTCCCATACAGACTGAAAATACCACTTGAATTGGCAGCAGGAAGCATACCATTGTTTGATTTCGTCCTCTTTCTTCTTGAAGTTCTCCAGTTTTTTCAGGCCCTTCACTTTCTGCTGCTGTAAGGACTCTTCGCTCTCCCATGTGCTGTGGATGTAAGACCAGCCCTTCCACTTGATAAGGTACTGGATTTCACCTTCCTCCCTCTCAGGCTCAAAGGCCTCACTAGGATCTCCATTAGCTTCAACAGCATACACAGTAGTAGATGCCCCCGTGGCTGCAAAAGGATTTGCAGTTTTAGGTCAACTTTAAAGGAAATGTAAGAAACCAGGAGAAAAAAGATCCCCACTTAAGCAATTGCCAATAAGAATCTCTCCTTGAATAAACCGAATGCCTCTGACTTACAATAAGTGGTCAACTTACTGTTCAATTACAATTATTACAATAAGTAAGTCAACTTGCAACACAGGATGGGTCCAGTAATTTTAAATATCCTGAAAATGCTACTATTTACCTTAAAGCACGCACAAACGTGCAGGTGAAGGCAGGCAAATCTGTGCAAACACCTTAAAAATCAAACAGCAGCATCCTTTCCTTTTCAGTATGACTACCTCAAAAGGCAGACCTCTTCCTCTGAGAACAGAGTAAGAAATCAAAACCTCCTCTCCTTACCTCCCCAAAACTAAGTTTACTGCCTTACCCTCAAATAAACCAGATTGGGAGCGTGGTGGGTGTGGTTAGGTTAGAAGCACCAAGGCCTGATTCAGCTGCCAGCACTGCATACAGTGGCAATGATAGTACACATCCATAATCCCAGAACTTGGGAGGTAGAGGCAGGGGGTCATTGTTGAGTATATGGAAAACTGGAGGCCAGTCAAGGCTACCAGAGACCCTGTGTCAAAACTCCAGAGAATAATTTGCTCCCCAAAGACACAAACCTCCTTTCTTTCCCAGTCTTGAATCTAAGACCTTTTCAATAGTTTCACTATTATCTTGCTGTTCATCAATTCCTTCTCCAGTCATTTCAATGAGATCATCTGAATCAGTCTCAAAGTCATCATCTTCTTTGTAACTGTGTGAGAAATAATGCTGAATGAGCAGGAGACTGTACCTTCACAATTAAACATCTCTACAGATATCACTGGAGTACATAAGAGCCACACTCTTTGACGCCAACAAGTTACTCACAGATTTTCCAGTCAACGGCTCAAAACCTCCCTCGTCTCATTTCAATCACTGACACAAGTTCACAAACTAAAGAGTAGCTCACACTACACGGTATGAGCAAGATATAGGAATCTACAAGGATACCCTTTATTTAGTACCAGGTAATATCTAAATTATGACAAAGAAAATTCATAAGGAAAGAAAAATTGCTATTATTTCAGACAAAAGAAAAAAAATTCCTAAGATTAGTTTCAGTCATGCAATTTTATCTCCCAATAACAAAAAAATGAAATTTAATTTGACCCAAACAGTTGAGAATGTTCAAACTCATACTTCTGAATTATAAAATATAAAATGTATTTGGCCATGATAATCCCAGAACTGGGGAGACTGAGCACAGAGAGGTGATCTGAGGCTGGTCTGAGCTACACAGTAAATTCAGGATAGCCTTGACTACATAGTAAGTTCTAGGCTAGCCTAAGTTACATCAAAAACATAAAAAGAAAAGAAAAACAAAATAAAGCCTTTACAACTAAAACACACCTAAACAGTAAATACAAGGGGGCACAGTTCAGTAGTATATGCCTTGTATAAGCAAAGTGCTGGGTTTAATCTCCAACACAACAAAATGATAATAGGAATACATAAAGCAAGATACAAGATAACACAGTAAAATGAGCTAAGCTAGACACCAGCACATTGAGTCTAGCCCTACATTTAACTATCAATTGGAAACATCCAATAAGGAATTAATAACTCTAGTGCTCGGCTTCACATTGCTAAGTAGACCAAAAGAAGATGCATTTGTTCTCAAAGTAAACGTACTTCACATTCTCTAGATTAAACAAAAAACATATCTGAATATATTATATCTTTATTTGATCATCAATTAATGCCTTATATCCTGCAATAATAATATTATTATACCCAAATGTCAATAGATACAGTAAGACTCAGGAGTGATTCAGGAGTGAAAGCACCGTCCATCCATCATTCTGAAAAATCAGAAAGATAGCCACCGGTACAGGATGTGACCTCAGTTGGGGCAGTGTCAAATGGGCTGCTGTTACTCTCCTTCTCCACTGGGCTCAACACCAGTTTTCTTAGAGATGGCTAGATTCTGAAATACACTTTATCACAGAGGCTTATGTCCTTTTTTTTTGAGACAAGGCCTCACTGTGTTTCTCTGGCCTTTCTGAAATAAGTTATGTAGACCAGGCTGGCCTCAAACTCACAGAGATCCACCTGCCTCTGCCTCCCGAGTGCTGGGATGAAAGGCTTGTGCCACTGTGTCCTGTTCAGGCTGATATTCTTACCTGTCAATCACATTATCTAAAACTTGAAGTCAAGGTCTAAACAGCAATGTCATTACCATCACGTCAACAAAGACCTTCCAGGCCACAACTGACCTCACATTTTTAGCAGCTCGTCGTCGAGTCTGCCTTTTGGGAGCTTCATCGTCGTCGTCATCGTCATCAGAAGACTCTTGCTTTTTCCGCTTTCCACGCTGAGTCTTAGGCTGCTTTTTAACCTGAGGTTTAGGCACTGTTCTAAAATGAACAGAGAAAGAAATAGCAAAGCTTTTACTCTCACTTGGTGGCTATTTCAAACCTACATACTGGCATTTCCCAGAGCAGCGGGACACACAAAGAATTCACTAAAGGGGGCTAGGCACGGTATCAGACTGGAATCTCCAGCACTCACAAGGTGACAGCAGGAGGATCAGGAGTTCAAAGTAAACCTCCACTATAGGATACTCTCGGAAAGCCAAAGGGGATAGGATAACATACAATCACACAGATGCGTTTCTCCCGCCTACCTAATGAAGCCTAAAAAATGATTAGTAAATAATGCACAAAAATCGAGCGTGGCAGTTCAATCTTGAGAGCTTAAACTCGGGGAGACAAAATTCAAGCTTTCTATGAGGAGGTAAGGACAGGCACTAACTAGTACAGAAATTGACAATTTTTTCTGCAAATGGCGAGGGAGAAAATATTTTAGACTTTTTTGGCCTAGGCATAAAACTGGGCCATTGTATAAGTACTTCTGCAAATAGAAGATATATATTCTTCACAACATTTTTACTGACAAAATTCAAAACAGAGATATAGAATGTTTTGGTGATATGATTAATAAGAATAGAATTATTCTAGAGAGAATGATTCACATAACTAGGATTCAAATTTAGTACTATTACCATACTATAAGTGATAAATGTTCATCAACAAAAACTATTATGAGCCTTCAAGCTATTAAAAAAGTGTTGTTGTGATTTGACCTCATCCTACTCAATACTGAAAGAAGGTATATTCTGTGACTGTGGAGGTGGCTCAGTCTGTAAACTGTTTGTCACACAAGCATGATGACCTGTTCAATCCTCACAATCTACATACACACACACGGTGGCATGCATTTGTAATCCCAGCATCTGGGAGGTAGTGACAGTAGGACCCTTGGGGCTAGGCTGGTCAGCCAGGCTAAACTCATCACTAAGCCCAGGTCCCAATGAGAGATCCTCTTAAAAATCAAGGTGGACAGCTAAGTAACAACACCCAAAGGTGACCTCTGGCCTACGAACACACACACACACAGCAAATAAATAAGTAAATAAATAAGTAAGTAAATAAATAAATAAATAAAAGAGGTTAAATTTAAGGCGAGTCTGAAAGGCCAGAACTACACAGTAAGACCTTTTCTCAAAAACCAAAAAAGAATATCAGAGTCTAGTCATCCTTGGGAGAAACTGGTGTTGAGCCCAGTGGAGGAGAGTAACAGCAGCTAATTTGACACTGCCTTAACTGAGGTCACGTCCTGTCCCGGTGGCTATCAGAACCATGGATGGACAGTGCTTTCACTCCTGAATCACTTCGAGCCTCACAGTGAATTTCTTCTGCCTTCTTATATATGTCATCAGTTGCCATGTTTCACCAAAAATTACTAAAACTTGTTGCCTTCTCAACCTCTGCCCATCTCTATACAATTAGGCGCTCTGCTTAATGCTATGGACATTATATCAAAAGAGCAATAAGCAGTAAATATGCTGTGGACCAGCCAAAAGAGTATTTTCATCTTAAGAATTAGTTCTCACCAAGCATGGTGGCACATGCCTTGAATCCCACACTCAGAAGGCAGAGGCAGGAGGATCTCTATGAGTTTGATGGCACCAAGATGTACATAGTGAGTACCAAGACAGTCAAAACTAAATGAAGAAACCCTGTCTCAAAAAGCCAAAAAATAAATACAAGCAAAGAATCAATTCTTCCAAAAAGAATTTATAACCTGACCATATAAAAAGGGGAGTTTTTTGTTTTTTGTTGTTAATATTTTAAAGCAGAAGACATGATTGCATATACCAGGCCCTAAATAGACTGCCACGAAAGAAACAAAGATCCACTGTCAGAGAATATGATCAGAGTCCATGATACACATATATGAAAATGCAATGAGCAAATCCATTACTATTTACAATTAATATATACTAACAATAAAATAATTTAGTTTAAACTCCATGGTATATGAAGAGGGAAAAAGTATCTCCAGTCAGAACCACATCCATGCAAATACTCAAAAGGGATCTCAGTAGCTCAGTCACTTGGTCACTTGGTAAAGATACAGGCTGGCACAAAGAAAACCAGATATCCAAATTCTACAACAGGACAATCTGTGTTGATTAGGGCTCTGGCTTCCAGTGTAACCCAGGGAATTGAGCTAGAAGCAGAATGGGCAGGCTGGCAGCACACCTTCTGGGCACAGGCCTCCTAGCTTTTCCTTTCTTTTGTTCCGGTTCACTCTCTGCACTGGTGCCTTGTTCATGTTCATCTTCTGAGGGGTCCTGCTTCCATTTTTCTCTGTGATCAAAAAAGCAAAACAAAATTTTCCTTTAAGAATTCATAAGCTAAATGATCTCAAAAAATAAATTCCAAACTTATTATCTGAAACACAGAACATATGTATTTTAGATATTATATATTTTTGGTTTTTGTTACTCCTTCTGAGTTACATACCATCTATTCCTAGTTTAACTCTGGTAACATAAATGGAGAATATGGGTATAATTTTCAAACCACCTTTTCTGGGGTAGAAAAATTCCAATACCCATTCTATTTTGTTCACCACTGTCTGAATCCCAAAGATTCCCAAGATTTAACATACATCAGAACTAGCAAAAGAACTTGCTTCTTACTCAAAAGCTGTCAATCAAGACAGCTCAGAATTCTAATAGTCACACATGATGCTGATATTGGGTAGAAATGTATTTGAAAACATTACAAGAACGAATTTTGCTGGACTAGGCAAGTACTCTCTCTCCCACTAAGGTCCACCTGCAGACTATATGAAATGTTTTAATTTTCAGAACATAATTAAGGAAACAGTCTCTAAATAAATTTTCAGTGCTGAACCTGCCACCCAACTAAACAATTTAAAACTGTTCTGTTTCTAAGACCTAGTTTTGAATTATTAGAGAAGGGAAGTGTTCTTTTGTTTCTCGAGATCTTACAAGGTTTGAAAGAGTCATAACCTACAGATGTCTTTCTACTTCTAAGAACTTTAATCTCTTAAAGGCTAACCATGACACCACAGGGACCTAACTCATTTCTCACCTGTAGTGAACAAAGTATGTAATAGCTACTAGGCATGAAAGACCTAGGAAAAAACCCGACAGGCACAAGCTTGAGGTTCCTCTGTAAACAAAACAATTACCACTGTACCCATGGGTTCCCTTAACAGAGGTCATAACAAAGATGCTTGATACAGAACTGCCAAGTCAAATTAATATTCATCATAGGACAAGTCAAGAAAAACAGTGCTGGATTGCTCCAAAAAGGGGTTGATCTGCAGATTCCTGAGGCCCTTCCTAATAGCTGCAAGAGTTACTAATTAGTTACTACAACAACTTCAGCTCCACCTGAACTAGTCAACCCTTTCATGAAATGGCAATCTAACACTTTCATATACATTAGTCAGATTCAATTGTTGACTCCTTGCACAGAGATGGATACAAAAGCTGAAAAATAGAAATGGCCTTGGTTAAATAATGAAATTAACTAATGAATGAGCCCTATCAGTTTTTGAGTCACCATGTTGAGTACTTTTGGAGAGAGACTAGATAGTAAGCCCTGTTACTGGTTTCTATCAGTCTATATTTAAAGCAAAACTTCCCCCAAGTGGTGGTGATGCAAACCTTTAATCCCAGCACTTGGGAGACAGAGACAGGTGGATCTCTGCAAGTTTGAGGACAGTCTGGTCTACAGAACCAATTACAAAACAGCTAGGGCTGTTACACAGAAAAACCCTATCTCCAAACCTCCCCTGACCAAAAAAAGACTTTCTTGTATCTACCTGTACTCTGGTATCTAGCTTGTTCTGCTTACTCTAAAATAATAAAATTTTGCTAAAGAATACAAAGAAGCCAGACACAACAGTGTACTCAAAACAAGACAGAGCAATGATGATTTCAAAACCAATCTTGGCTTCAAGAGAAACCCTGTCTCAAGAAACAACAACAAAAGGAATCTAAGTTATAGAAGTTGACTGCCAAGAAGATGGAAGAAAAAGTGACTCCTACACTCGGAAAACTGGGATGTGAGTCAGCAGTCAACCTAGGGCTCTGAAAAAGTCATTTACTGTCCAAAGTCATGATGCAAAACCTGGACTCCCAGGAACAAGTCTCAAAAACATGGACATTTAAGGACCAGGGGAAAGTATATCAATGAGGAAAATCCAGAGTCAAATAATCTGACCTAGGGCTATCAATGAAGCCCACTAGACCTAGAGCATCACTAGGGCTAACAGTGAGGGCCACTAGAGCTAGGGAATGACTAGGGCTATCAGTGAGGGCCACCAGAGCCAGGGCTAACAGTGAGGCCCACTAGATAATGGTAGGGCATCACCAGGGTTATCAACAAGGCCCACTACAGCTAGGGTATCACTAGGGTTGTCACTAAGGCTCACTAGAGCTAGGACTATCAATGAGGCACCTGAAAAAGGATACAGCAAACTAAAAAGAGAAAGTATATGTTGAGGCCAGAGTATCCCAGTCAAATTAAAAAGTTATATACAACCAGGAGAGCTTGGGCTCTTCCAGCATAGGAACGTAAAAGGAAAAAACTGATCAAATCAACTGGTCTAAAGCCTAGGGAGATGCTCTTCCTTGAAGAAGACTAAGTCCACTAAGAAAGTTGCTTGCATGCACAGCAAACCTCACACCTATTATTCTCAATCATAATCCACAGAAGACCCTTAAAGACTGTTGGGAGCTATAGATCCCTTGCTCCCTTGATTTTCTTTGCCTGCCTCAGACCCTTTGCCTGCTGGAGTGAACTGAGCAAAACAACTTGTTTTCCTCTGCTCTGAGCACAAGACCCTGATGGCAGGCTGGTGAGTCTGCAGCTGAAAGATCCGAGAGCTGGGGCGTGGCCAGAGCCCTACATAAGCTTCCCGTGAGCACAATAAACTTGGCACTCTGGTATCAAGAGTGACCCATGTCTCTGTCTCTGTTTGTGTGTCTCTGTATGTTTTTTAAGTCTCTCAGCCCAGTTCCCGGCTCGTGTTCAGACCTGTAGCGGCACGGGAGTTATAGCAGCAATACCGAAGAGCACATAGCACAGGACCGTTTTGGGGTTTTACAAGACCTAGGAAAAATTACAGTCAATCTCATACATTCCAGAATATATAGACAAACAGAGGGGCAGGTGTTTGAAATTGGGCACATTATGTTTTAATTTTCAAGAATAAGAAAAAAGAAAAGTATTTACTTGTTTTGGTTTGGCTTTTCTGAAACAGCAACTCAATATACACCTCTGCCTGCCCTGGAACTTACTAAGTAGACAAGGCTGGCCTTGAGCTCGCCAAGACACACCGACTACTCTCAGCCTCCGCCTTCCAAGAACTGGGATTACAGGTGTTTGCCAGCATGCACCACAAGGAGAAAGCAGCAGTAGAGATTAAGCAAAAATGAACATCAACTTCCTGACCTCACACACACATACAGCTCTTAGACAAGCAAAATTGCTCATTTCTTATGGAAAGCCAACTAAAAGTGCCTTTTCAAAGGAGACTCCCCGGTCACCCATGTAGGTCCCACTGCAGTATAAAGAGGCAAGAACTTGGACCTGGCTCAGCAGTTAAGAGCACTGGCTGCTCCTCCAGAGGACCTAAGTTTGGTTCCTATCACCACACAGAGACTCACAACCATCTATAACTCCAGTTCCAGGGGAGGTACACACTCTTCTCTGAACTCTAAGGGCAGTAGGTATACACAGGTGCGCATATTTACTTGCAGACAAAACACCAGTACACATAAAATAAAAACATTTAAGAGAAAAAGAGAGCCAAGAATTTGATTAAAAACTATTTCACTTAACAAAAGAAACACCAACAAAAATTTTCCCAAATTTGGGGGATTGTGGAAAAAACTACCAAAATATACCTAATGAGACTCCAAAGTAATGTAAACAAACAAGTGGTTCAAATACTCATCAGCTGGGAACATCGACTTTCATTATCACAAAAGAGAGGCTGTGGAACGTAGACAAGTGACTCCCATCTAAGCAGGCAGTGAGCAAAAGCCACTTTTAAATATAATGGGCCTGGATATTGGTGCAAGGGCTATACTGAACATGGCTGAGTGCCAAAGAGAATTCCTTTTTCTTCTTAAAAGACACAGCAGGAAAAAAAGAAACTGGCTTCTAGATAGCATATATCCCCAAACCAGAATACTTTCACCAACAATTCCAATCTCAGACTAATAATGACTCAGTTTCATTTTGACATAAGTCCGTGACAGATTCCCAATTCAAAACATTGAAAATGAATATTCTCTCTCTTTCTCTCTCTCTCTCTGTCTCAAATTCACATCCCCACACACAGTAGATTCCATTACACTAATAAGCTGAGTGCCAGTCATATGCAAAGTGTGATGCCTTCCCATAATGTGATCAAGGAGGACATTGCAGAAAACATCCCACATAGCCATTAGGAAGAAAACAACAACCAAAAAAAAAGCAGAAGAGTCCCCCACACAGTTCATGAGACTGAAGCACAAGGAAAATCTAAGCCATCCCTACTTAGAGCTTGCAGTCTCCAACTCCAAGTCAGTATGTAAAACACAATAGAAATTGGGTGTATTCAGGCAGGACAATATTAAATACTGTTCTACAAAGTTCTTTAAAATATACATATAATGTAACCACTTCTCTTCATTGCTGAGCAGGCAGAATCTGTATTAATATTTCAGAAACTGGTTTAAGAAACTCAAATTTGCCCAATAACTGGGCCGCATGTAACCGCAGACCCTAGGGAAACTACCCCTGAATTGGTGATAACTGGGCCGCGTGTAACCACAGACCCTAGGGAAACTACCCCTGAATTGGTGATAACTGGGCCACGTGTAACGGCAGACCCTGGGAAACTACCCCTGAATTGGTGATAACTGGGCCGCGTGTAACAGCAGACCCTGGGAAACTACCCCTGAATTGGTGATAACTGGGCTGCGTGTAACTGCAGACCCTAGGGAAACTAACCCTGAATTGGTGATAGATAACTGGGCCGCGTGTAACCGCAGACCCTAGGGAAACTACCCCTGAATTGGTGATAACTAGGCCGCGTGTAACCGCAGACCCTAGGGAAACTACCCCTGAATTGGTGGACTAAGTTTTGGACATCTCCCTCTTTCACAAAGGGTCTACAGAACTCACACAGTTAAAGGGACAGTACACCATGGAAACGGAAAGGGCTGTTATTTAAAAATCCTACCATGTTTCACTACACAGAATTTTTTAACTAGAAATAATGAACAGCTAGGTAAAGGGGACTCGATTGTAATCCTGGAACTTGGAAAGTGAAGGCCTTGACTACATGGTGAGACCTTTGTCTCAAAAAGTAAATAAAGACAACAATGAGCAGCAGAAGTGCCACCTTCCTGTAATCTCATCATCACACTGAAGCGAGTGGATCATTGTAAATTTGAGGCTAGCCTGGGCAATAAAACAAGATTTGCCTCAAAAATAATAAAAATTAAAAATAAAAATAACTATCCTGAAGTAAGGGTTTGTGGCACACACCTGTAATCTCAATGGGGAAGCAGAGTCAGGAAAATCTGCCACAGTTCAAGGCCAGCCTGGTCTACAAAGTGAATTCTAGGCAAGGCATATGATTCAGACAAAAATAAGATTCTATCTGAAAAAAAATTTTAAAGAAAAAAATATGAACTATTACCTATAAATCAAAGGGTTATATATGGTGATATGCACCTGTAATTCCAGGATTTGGAAAAGAAAGGCATAAAAATAAAGAGCTCAAAATCATCCTCAGCTACCTAATAAGACCAAGGTCAAACTAGGGCACTTGAGACCCTGTGTGAAAATAAAACAAGGCTGAGATGGTTCAGCAGATGGTGTCTCAACTCCAAGCATGATAACCTGTCTTCCATCTCCCAAGCCCACATCAGACTCCCACAAACTGTTCTCTGACCTCCACAAGTACACTCACATACATATACATACAAAAAATTTTTTTAATTTAATTTTAAGAAAAACCTTAATTTCCAAAATGAATGAGTATAGAACTAAGGGTTTAATTCAATGGTAGAGTGCTTGCCTATAGCATGTGTGATGCCCTAAGTTCAATCTCTAGTGCTAACCAAAAATAAATAAATAACAATAATGAACAAAGTATAATCTGTTATAAAAATATTTTAACTCTAAGCTCAAGATTTAAAATCTTCTGGTCTATAAACTATAATCTTAGAATTATACTGAGACAGTACATAATTCATAACAAATACGTGTTCAAGCAATATAAACCTTATCACGTCAACATGAGAAGTGGCCAATTTAAATCTGGTCCTCACTTACTAAATATGCCAACATCTACTTTGCTATTTATGTTTACTTTCAAGAAAAAATTAACTGAGTTAACTTAAGCTGAAGCTATATGGAACGCTTCTATGTTGAACTGAGACTCCTGGCAGGGCAGTAACCCAAACCAAGAGATCTGGGATAGACAGAACGAAAAGACTGTCCTAGAAATGCAGGCATGCTCACAACTACCAGATGCCATCATCTCCCCCATGAAAGACTTACTGTTTTTTCAGCTGCCTCTGGCCTCTTCTTTTTGGACTCCCGCTCTCAGACCCGCTACTTGCCTTCAATGTTTGAGGGGGGAAATGATTACAGACTTTAGTTCACAGTGAGACTTTAGACAGAATGAAACCTAAGCACTTGCTAGGTGGAGCCCACTCTTACTTTGAAAAAAAAAAATCAATGTCACTTTCTTTCAAGTCTATGCTTAGCTCAGACACCCAGAGCAGTAACATCCAATACAACTTTCTACACAAAAATGTTCTAGAACTATAATGTCCAACCCAGTGAGCCATCAGCCACGTGTGAACTCAGCACTTAAAATGTGCCTACTAGGGCGGAGGAATAAATTCTAAATATAAATTTTAAAAGACACGTGTGTTGGCAGTAACTGTACAGGATGCTGCAGATCTAAAACAACGTATAAAATACCAAATTTAGTGAGTGCACCATAACGGCACTGCCGCTGATGTATCCAGTTTGTACTTGATGAAAGAGCATCTGAATCATGATGAAGAGCTAACAGCACTAGGCCAAAGACACTGAGACAGCTTCTTCCCTCAAATGAAGCAAAATGGCGCTCCCTCTAAGACTGATAGTCTGGGGTCCTACTGAGTATATACTGATGTATGAATCAGACAGATGTGACTGGACACAAGGACTAAGGCTCAGTGGCCCAAGACACTATGGGAAAGGGAAGCACAGACACATCAGCTCAGAAGTCACTCAGAACTCAAACCGCATAAACATGCAGGTGTTGGCATGAATCTGATTTTCAGAGGACATTTGCTGAAAACCCATACCTAATTTCCCAACATTTGGCTATCAATCACATAACTTCCACTGGAAGAATGTTACATAGCTTTAAAAAAAAATAGAACAATCCTCCTATGGCAGAAAGGGGACATTTCACTGAAGCAACAGTATGCCTTCAGAATCTACCTACAAACCTAATATACAGAGGTTTCACAAAACAATGACACAATCTGAGAAACATGAAACAAGTCCGATTCTAAGGATGTGTGAACCCAAATATTACTGGCTTTAAAAATCACCAGTGTTGGCACCTTAGATGTAGTTACACGATGGGGGCTTGCTAAGAATGCTCAAGTACCAAAACTCTGCCCCGTCACTAAAAAATAGAAAATAAAGTACTCCATCTCTCATAATTAGACCAGAAAATGAGTAAGAAAAACAAAAGACATTAAACACTCCTCTTTCCTTTCTCTGGAGTAAATCCAAAATCATTTCCATGTTCCAGTTGTTCAGCAATTAAACAAAACATTTGGTATCTAAAGTTAACTGGCCACAATCAGTTACACTCTGAGAAATTTAACTTTAAATCAAGTTTAAATTAAAATTAAGTCACACCATACAATAGAAGAATGAAGCATTAACTATTATGTGTTTGGTAAGTGTTAAGTTCTTGCCCCACTCTCTGTTCATACAAAGGCACCAACAGATTCACTTTTAGCTGCCTCACTTGAAAGTCTGTCTTTTCAATAGTAATATACACCAGTCAAGGATGATGAGGTAAGATAGGGAACCAAAACACATCCCCTCCAATCATTTTTTCTTACCTCTTCCTTAATATTAAATCGTGATGGTTCTTGTCTGCTTCGGTTTGATCGCCTAACCCCATAAACATCAGGATATTCTTCCCACATCTGCAAAATTTAATAGACTGCACATGAATCATTTCCTTAACTACATTGCTATTATCATTATTAGAATCAAACACAATCATGTCACTAAATATCCAAAGGATTGTTTTGCTAAATTTGAGAGAAAGCTAACCAGTATCCTTTCAAAAGAACAGGCATTAAAAAAGTTTAACAATGCCTTCATGCTATTCAAAGTGTTGAGCACTGCTTACTGTCACTAAACTAAAATATCCAGTTCCTTCCACAAAATACAAATTACTAAAGAATTCTGAAATTTCCTGATGCTTGCAGTTTCAATTATAAACAACAAATAAAAACAAAAAACGCAAGCAGAAGAGCCCACAGAATCTAATGAAACAAGGCAGCACTCCTGCTACAAGTTCTCCAGTTGAGAACCAGCGCCATCGCTCCCTAGCCCTCCTGCTTCAATACCTAGTAATTAGCCCTCTTTCAGACTTTTGCTAACAATTTTCAGCAACTTGAAAAGGCAACGAAGGAGGGGCTGGCTTTTCCACTGTCTTCCCTACAGATGGCTATGCTTAAGTATACTCTGCTTTTTTACATAAAACCACAGGAAAGCCAAAGGAATCTGAATGGACTGTGGAACACTGGCGTGAAGCTGTTTAATCATGATCAAACATGTAGAACAGATGTTAGAAAGCCAAGCTTCAGAACAGGGGCTTTATTAAAAACAGAAGCAGCAGCTAATGTCATGAAAGCATTTGGAAATTCAAGACAGTATATGCAAAGGACGAGGAGCCACTGTCTAAGGCCAGAGAAATGTCTGCACCTAACTATGTTTTCCTTAGGAAATCAGGCAGTACACAGTCTATGCTATATGGCTATTTCACTCTGAAACTCTAATAGGAAATCAACCACAAAGTATCTGGATGGGGGGAGGGGTGACACAGGACACCATGTCCCAAAACAAACAGCATTTCTAAGTCTAGAATAGCACTGGAAACAAGTGCCATTGTTTCTTTCTCTTAAAAGTTTTAATATGATGAATAAACCAGACATGCCTAATCCAGGCATGGTGGTGCATGCCTTTAATCCAAGTACTCATGAGGCTGAGACGCGCAGATCACTGTACTTTCAAAGATAGCCTGGTCTACACAGTGAGTTCCAGGACAGCCAGGATGGCATACTGAGATACTAACAAGGAAAATAAAAAGTAGAAAACTGCCCTTAAAAAGCCAAAACTGATCAAAGATTAAACAACAAAAAAAAAAGTCACTAGGCAAAGGAGGACACTATCAACCAGTGACCAAAAAAAAAGCTATAGTAAGCTGAAAAACAAGGAATAAACTGAAAAGAAAAGCAAACAAGTTAAAATAGCCCAGGAATAGGCTATTAGAACTAAAATCCAACACAATTGTAGGATTAGGACTCAATGTTGTTAGAGTCCCTAAAAAGGGCTTTAGCATTACCCAAATTTTAAAGGACAAAAGACCCAACCATGAGTTAGAAGCAATCAAGTGGGAGGAAAGTAAAGCCCAACACACAGGAGCAGGCTGGGAGAGAACAAGTGAGAGACCTGTGTACCAGCCTTTCTGCCCACACCTACACCTAGTCCTTTACGGCCTCTGCTACACAAGAGAAATTATCTGTATGACCCCGCAGAGAACTTCACGGCGCCTATTTTAACTGAATGGATAAATCACGCTAATACGGCTACACCAAGCAGCCAGTCTTAGCACTCAGTCTCTGCCTAGGCATGTTGGCTCCAGGGCTGTAGCTGTGCTCCAAGTCACACTACTGCACTACTCACACCACACAGCAGCTTGTATTATTTGTCTTTTACAGGCTACCTAAATTCTGCTCTTCCAAAAAAAGAGCTGACATACGAACTCACTCACCACTGCGTGCCCTTACACAGGTAATAAAACTTTCCTCCTGCTAGGTAGGGGAAGGTGGGGGAAGCTAGACTGTAAACAGGATGTATATATGTATACAAAGCAGTATTTTTGGAATTTCTCATTTATGGTAATTCCTCTATTAGGTCCAACTACATGAAACTATGCATTTTTACCTTTTTAGTACTGACTATCTTAACCACTAAAAAACTACCTGATATTTGCAATTTTATCTTAAAATATTATGCACGTTTGTATATGTATATATGTATGTATTTTTCTAGTAAAAACCTGAATATACAAATCCAATCTCAGTAATGCTTTCTCAAGCCAGGAATAGTGCAAAGAACTGCCTGGAAGCCCAGCTCAGTAGACTGGACACCCTCTTTTGGCCTCTTCAAGGATCAGCACACATACACCCACTAAAAAAAAAAGCTGGGAGCAGGAGGTGGGTTGTCGTGCCTGCCTTTAATTACAGGTGGATCTCTGTGAGTTCGGGACCAGCCTGGCCTACATAATGAGTTCCAGGACAGCCAGGGCTACATAATAAGATCCTGTCAGCAAACAAAATAGAAAAACCTACTAAGTGTTTCTAATCCTGGCCATCTGTTGGCCCCTAAAAGTCAAACACCATTACACGGCAACTTTCCTGACAACTGAAATAACTATTCAACCCCAGTCTGTCTCCAGAGCTCCAAATGTTTCTTCTCATATTCTCTGAAAATGTTCACTACTGCCTACAATTTAGTATAGCTTATATAAAAGCTAGTATGTAGTACATATATTTGCATCTTAGATTATAGCTTAAATTTGAAAAATGACAGCATAAAAGTTAATTTTATTAAGCTTCCTCCCACCCACCAAAGCTGAGGGTCAAACCCAGAGCCTTGTGCTTGCTAGGCAAGTGCTCTACCACTGAGCTAAATCCCCAACCTCAGGATTTTTTTTTTTTTAAGAAACAGAAAACAGTATTCTTCTGTAGTGGTTCACATAGAATTCTCGCAAATAAAATCTCCTAAGTTCAAATGTGGTGGGCTAGGAAGCAGCTTAGCTGGCACAGTGCTTATCTAGCATGTACAAACCCAGCACCGCAGAAAACCACATGACAGAGGGTCAGGCCTCTCATCCCAGCATGAGGGAGAGGAAGGAAGATGAGGAGTTCAAGGCCATCTTTGTTTGCAGTGAGTTCAGGGGTCAACCTGGGCTATATGATATCCTATCCAAAAATAGGTTCAGACACCTGCTGATGAAGCCACATAATCACTAATTCTTTTCCACCAAAAAAAGGAATGTATTCAAAGTTTAGAATCAATGTGAAAATGTTATGCAAGTTAATGTGTGCCTTTTGTAGTCTTTGCTATAAGACTTTTTTCTAATAAGCAAAGTGCAGCAACACTTAGGCAAGGAGAAGTCTCCTTATGACAATGTGATGGTCAGGGCTATAATGCCACCACACTGGGTTAAAAGAGGAGCATCTTGAGTTCCAGGCCACACCAGGCTATACTGTAAGACAATGCCTGAAAAAAAGGTTGAGTGGGGAGGGAAGGACTAACCAGGTATAATGGTGCACACCTATCATCTCAGCACTTAGGAGAAAGATACAGTAGGATCAGGAGTACAAAGCCAGTCTTGGCTGTATGGCAAGCAAGTTCCTGGCTAGCCAAAGGTACATGACCCTATCTCCAGAAACGGACAAACCAAAAGACACACTAATCAATCTTCTTTGGAAACTCTGAGTGCTGGTCCAATAGACAGCCCAGGAGGTACCTTCTTCACATCAGCTATCCGTTCCTTCTTAGAGGCAGGCTTCTCTTTGGCTTCTGGAAGGACTGGCTGGGATTTGGAACCTGCTGATTCACTCTCCGATTCTGACTGACTCTCAGAAGATTCAGAACTGCTATTGGACTCGCTGCCATGTCCACTTCCGGGATCGCTGCCCTGCTCACTTTCCGACTGACTGCCAGAGTCTGAACCCGAAGCTTCTTCAGAGGCCGAATGACTTCATTTAATAGAGAGACAGGCAGAGAGAGAAAACTTAGAATCATTTAAGAACTGCCACAGAAATAGGTTTTTAAATCCTCTGGTAATGTCTTCAGACCATTATTTCAGCGATTAAACATCCACATCTTCAAACTCACTTTTATTCTTGTGATGCAGATAACACTTTCCTACCGTTTTCAACCTTGACTTTTATTTTGTTGAAACCATACATACACATTCTCACATTCCAGTGAACATAGACCCCTCCTCATTCTGATGAGGTAAAGCTATATAGCTCCGAGTATTTAAGGAACTCTAAGACCTCAATGAAACACTAGAACTGTCTAAGTCACTTTAATACCAATGCCCCCTTCAAAATAAAAAACAGTAATTCAAAAGTGAGAAAAACAACACCCCTCCCCACAGGAAGAATGCAATTATCCAGTCAGCAGTTCTCGTGCTGGAGTTAGACTGGGGTAGGGAGCTACACACACCATCTGTAGTTCACAGGCCCTGCCTCCACAGCAGTGACTCTAATGATGGTCCTCCCATGGACCTGATAATGGCCTATGGACATCAGGTCACCTCCCTCATTTGAAACCACCCTCAGAGAACAATCTTGAGGAGGCAAATGATGGGGAAAGCCACAAAACACAAGCTTTAGGTTGAGAGGTAGACACGGTAGCACGAAGCTTGAAAGGAAAGCCTCCTATTCCCCACCACTGTACCTTCCAAACTAGAAATGAGGGCACACAACTAACAAACGGCTATAGAAAACAGCCGGGCTGCAGATTAACTGGGTTGGCAGTGTGCTTTTAAAGCCAGCAGGGCCCTAGGCTTCAGCACACCAGGTATGGTGGTGCACGCTCAGAAGGACTAGAAATTCAAAGGCAGCCTCTGCTACACAAGTTGGAGGCCAGCCTGGAATATACGAGTCCCTGCCAAAATATGAGAGAAAAAGAAAGAAAATAAATTACTGGAAATTTGAATTGATTCAACTCTATAAAAAGCACATTATAATATAGAAGCCTGTCAGTCAAGATGAAGAAATGGAAAATCTATCTCTGAGAAGGAAAGGCAGGACAACTACAAACTGCCTCATCACCTCATAGTGTCAGACATTATACTAAATACTTTATACATGTTTATTCTCCAGAACAATCCTATGAAAAGACAGAGACCTTAAGAAACTCAGCCCACTCTCTTCCTTTGAAATTGATACCCTAGCCAGGCGGTGGTGGTGCACGCTTTTAATCCCAGCACTCAGGAGGCAGAGGCAGGCGGATCTCTATGAGTACGAGATCAGCCTGGTCGGTCTATAGAGCAAGTTCCAGGACAAGCTCCAAAGCAGCTACACAGAGAAACCCTGTCTCAAAAAGCCAAAAGAAAGACAAAAAGAAAGGCAGAAAGACAAAAAGGAAGAAAAGAACAAAAGAAAGAACAAAAGAAAGAACGA
>LOJH01001738.1:15913-44025 GCA_001685095.1 Ellobius talpinus
ACACACACACACACACACACACACACACACACACACCCCACATGCACGCAGGGGATCTAGCTGAGGGCCCCATGCATACCAGACAAGTGCTCTACCTCCCCGCCTGCTCTCACCTTCTGAATGTTGCCCTGGAAGCAATGAATCCGGACCAGGGAGAAGTAGTCCTGTGCCAGCTCATAGTAGCGCAATGCAGTGTCCATCTCAGCCTGGCTCTCAAGGTACTGGGCCCACCACCTCCACAGGGTCCTGTGTGACAACCCTTGGAGCTCAGGGTCTCAGTCCCACCGGAACTGACACCGTGTACCATCACCGCCCACAGGGGATGCATGAAACTGAAAGGGACAGATCTGGAGCTTGTTCCAAGACCAGCCCTTGGATCAGGTGGACTCACCCCCCACTCTGACATGGGACCCGCACAACTGGGAGGTCTTGTCCCATGGGGACACTTACTTGTCCTTCATCCTGTTGATGTAGAGCTCCAGTGATTGCAGATCTTCTGAGAGCATCCTGGGTACCTCAAATCGGTGGGTGTCGGACTTCTCATAGCTGTGGAAGAAGGAGCTGTTCCACTTTGCTTCACGACCAGGGGCCAT
The DNA here is from genome assembly GCA_001685095.1 of Ellobius talpinus. Classification (NCBI taxonomy): domain Eukaryota; kingdom Metazoa; phylum Chordata; class Mammalia; order Rodentia; family Cricetidae; genus Ellobius; species Ellobius talpinus. The sequence goes on from LOJH01001738.1 coordinate 16,507, forward strand.
GTCAGAGTGCCTGAGAACAGTACAGCTGGCCTGCAGCCCTGCGGTCTATGCATTCTTGTATGTTTTACGCTATGTGGACCAGAGTGTTAGCCATACCTCAGAGCTATCATGCAAATTCTGTATCATGGACGCGACTCTAAGCACAGCTCACCCCAGTTTTGGAATGGGCTTCCCTGTAGCTGTATCCCTATGGCACATTTTCCCTCAGGGGATCCCTAAGTCTGGTATGTACCACACTGACTGACACACAGAGCATCAAACATTCTGTCCCACCACCGCAGAACCCAAGCTCCTGGACAGCTCCTATGGAGGATCACATGGGCTGCCCTGGGACAGGTCTCCATTTCAGAACTGTCAGGGCCCATCCCTGCCCACACCCCACTCACTAACTGAGGGCCAGGCCACAGTCCGCACTGGCCTCCAGGTGCTTGGCATAGTTGTAGTAAGTGGTGCGCAGGTGGACACGGTCGTGGAGCTCAGCCACCTCCACAGCTCTCTGCCACTGATCTGAGGCCTGGTAGAGCTTGTTCAGGAGGTCGTAGCGCTTGCACTTCTTGTAGAGTTGTTCAGCCTCCTCCTGGGGATAAAGAGAGATGCCGCCTCAGTTACGGTGCTGATGTTTAGAAAGCCCACCTGAGGAGAAAGGACGATGGGCATGGGGCTGTCATCCTGTCACTTTGCTGTGAAGGTCATTTCAGTCCCCACCAGCTCATGACAATTCACCGCAGCCTTGAAAACACACACTTGAGATGCATATGCACACCACATCAGGGCTGGCAGTCAAGAAAGGCCACTAGTGTCCATGCGACTTTCCAGTCACCACTGAGACCTGTACATTGCCAGAGTAATTTTAACCTTGCTACAGCCCAGCCATACTCTGGGGGGTCCTGCATCACTCCTATGCTCCCCTACAAACAGGGAAGTCTTCTGGGGTGCTCCTGCCACGTAGCATATGTGTGGGTGGGATGCCTGTCCCCCACAATTCCCTGCTCAGAGGTCTGTCCCTTGGATCCATATGTCCACTAAGTCAAGGCTGCAACATCTGACTGTGGGGAATGTGTCAGTATCTTTTAAGGCGGGAGAAGGTAGCCCCAGACCGGAGACCTTAGGAAATCAACCTGATAGCATAGGCTATTTTGAGGGACTTCTGTTGTAGGTGGACATCTGCCAGGAACACCAGCTGTCTCCCTTCTGCAGATCCCAAGGCTCAAGAGACCAGCAGCCAGACTCTGCGTGTCCGCTTGCCAGCTCCCCTTCATCTCCTTGGTCCTGCGTTACTAGACTTTAGCTGAAGAAGGTCTCTACTTAGTGGCCTCTGCCCTTTTACTGCAGGCTCAGCTTGGCAATGTGACAGGACTGACCACCTTCCTCTCTGCCCCCGTGTCTGTCTGAGACTAGGACCACTCACCAGCATTCCCAGCTGTATGGCTAGCATGGCCACTCTGGCTTCCAGTTCTGGCTCCCGCTCAGCTTCCCGCAGTGCTCGGGCCCCACGGGCATGGCCCATGTTCCCTAGGCACACCTTAGCGACATCCAGCCTCTGAGTCTTCACACACATGCGTGCCATGTTCTCCCAGACAGTCTCACTGTAGAGAGAAGATAGGAGGCCCTGTCAGCTTCCAACCCAGAGCTCAGGGTGCCCACCTGCCCCTTCTCAGCATCTGAGAGTGCACAGAACCAGCAAGCAGCAGGTCCCACATGACACTGTATACAGCCAACACAGCAGGACTGCAGAACAGGACCCCTACATGACACAGTGTACAGCCAACACAGTAGGACTGCAGAATAGGACCCCTACATGACACCGCACACTGCCAACACAGTAGGACTGCAGAATAGGACCCCTACATGACACTGTGTACAGCCAACACAATAGGACTGCAGAATAGGACCCCCTACATGACACTGCATATAGCCAACACAGTAGGACTGCAAAATAGGACCCCCTACATGACACTGCATATAGCCAACACAGTAGGACTGCAAAATAGGACCCCTACATGATACTGTGTACAGCCAGCACAGCAGGACTGCAGAACAGGACCCCTACATGACACTGCATACAGCCAACACAGTAGGACTGCAGAATAGGACCCCTACATGACACTGCATACAGCTAATACAGTAGGACTTCAGAATAGGCAGTACATGCCATTGCCCAAGAGGAAGGAAGGAAAGAACTATCCTGAGTCTCCCTGGAATGTCTTAACATAGTGTCCCTGATCTTGAAGGCCTTTGGCAACGACAAAGGGGATAGATGATCTTCTGTAACTACGCCGTGTTACTCTGTCTGCTCAGCAGACAATGGTTTTTCCTAATTGTGAGTCAGGTCAAAGACAGACCCTCTTGCTCACAACTGAGTAACAGACTCCATGTAGCTTTCCTATACTACTTCCAGCACTGGAGACCCTACAGGAAGAAGGGGTCATGACAGCCTTACCTCACCTCTCCCAGGCAGAACTCAGTGTTTGGAAAGGTAGGGTGGAGGGAGTCCACAACCCCAACTCAATCAAGGGGCCTGGAGCAGGGCCAGCCTGGACAGTGGACCTTTCCTTGTCCCCCATTTTGAGGTAGTCCACCATGAGCCCGGACCTCCTTAGAGAGTCCCTGCTTTGGATACAGGATCCTCTTGTAAACACACAGTTTGGGACAAACACTGAATAGAGAGGTGGAAAAGGGAACCAGTTTGTTCTTCACACAATCCCCCCTCTGCTTAGGCTAACAAGGAATAGGTTCTTCCTATTCTAAGACCACAGCAGTGCCTCACACACAGGCATGCACATACACATGTAGTTAACCTCTCTTGACCACCCAACACACACACACAAACACACACCATGCAGAGCCACGAGGTGTCAGGGAATGTGCTGACAGGAGCATCTATGTAGAAGCATTTACCTCAGGCTTTCTCATCACATTCTAGGGGCTCCCCCCAGATAAAGCCTGGCCAGAGCAGTAGCCTCCTTCCAGGAAGTGGGGCAGGTCTGTTCTTTCGCAGCCTCACAGATGTGGCAGAACTAAGAATTTGGAAGGCAGCTGCCCACATGAGGTTGGCTGCTGTTCTGGGGAGTAGGGCCTGATACACAATTGTACTGAACATTTTCTTAATGATTTGTTCACGAAGAAGGATGGGTAAGAGGACTCCTGAGCTGTTGGGCCAAGTCCTACTATGGGCAGCTAGATGATCCACGGATGACCCAAATCTTAGATTCCTTGATTTGAACAGATGTGGAGGGAAAGCACCTACTAAGTCAGCTCAGGCACTGGCTGGGATGGGGTGGCCGCTGCTGTGCCTGTGGTTGAAAATTTACACATCCAGGTGCCTTTTCCTTCAAGTCAGCATGTTCTGCCCATACGTCATTCTGACCTGCCTGGGTCCTGCTAGAACTCTGACTGACTCCATAGACCTATGTATCAAGTAACAGGAGGACAGGCGTGTCTGCATTTTAGCAGGGACACACCCACTTGTAGGGAAGTGAGGCCTGACCAGAGTTACATGGCAGCAACATGGGCTCAAGGTGCTGTTCTGGGGAAGAGGGAAGCATGTATGCCTAAATCCCAGCCCGAACCCCACCAGCTGTGGAAGGCTCCCGGGGCTTCTCACTCTGGTCTGCAGTCCCCAGAACACACAGAATTGTTCTGGACAAGGTGACTCGTGAGCCAGGCTGAGGACCTCTAAGAGGTGCCAGCCACCAGGCAGCCCCTTGCTGAGCTGTTTCTCCAGCAGGTTTCCCCAGCCAGGGCAGCATCCCAACAGGAACTGCTATGATAGGACACACATCCGTGTCAGAGGCCGGTTTTCTGGGCCCTCAAGCAGTAAGTCCCACTGTTAGTTTAAACTCCCTACTATCCTTTGGTGTGGTTCTCTCAAAGGGAGCGCTGGGCCTCATGTTGAATCCTGTGGGATATTGGCCAACTCTTCGGAGCAGGGTTCTTTAAGTCAGTGCTGTTCCTAGAAAATGTCATCCAGTAGGAAGTCAGGAATCCCAAAGAACATGCTTGGTTCTCCTGATGCAACTCCAGTGAGATACACAGAACTTTCAGGATGGACAGGGTCTGCCAGTGCCCTCCTGAGCTTGCTGGGCTAGCTGAGTGTGTGAGGCATGGGTGCTGTGTCTACAGCACGATGGTAGCTAGACATGAGGCCCTTTAAAGAATCATCCTGTTCCTACTAGTTTATATGATTACATGCTTAAAAATGTTTGCAAAGCGCCTTTAATTCCAGTACACAGGAGGCAGAGGCAGGAGAATCTTCATGAGTTTGAGGCCAGCCTTGTCTACAAGAGTGAGTTTCAGTACAGTCAAGGTTACATGGTGAGACCCTGTCTCAAGAATATGAAGCCAAAATAACAGTTTACTCTCATTGCCTCCTGAGGCCTGGGTATGGAGGCTAGATGGATGGGAGGACATGGCCTTTCGGTGGCCTCTGCTTCCCTGGGTAGCCCCCCTTCTGTACTGTCTAGAAAGCAACAGCTGTGTCCATATCCAGGGTTGGGAAGATAACTAAGTAAGTGCAGTCACTGGCCTGTAGGCAAAGCTGGCTGGTGTATGCCCTGGGCTTTCTCTTTTCCCACCAGGAGGGTCTGCTCCAGGTCAGTGTCTGGCCTTCTGTGGAGTGGGAGACAGGTAGGAGACTTGTCTTGGGACTGCTGTGCTTCCTTGGCCCTGTACGTGACAAAGGCCTTTTCCCATCACCGAAATGTCTGGCTATTTTCATAGGGGTCTCTGCCCGAGGATGAATCAAGTAGGGGATCTGAAGAGCTTGTGCTGGAGGAACAGCCCCCAGCCAGACAGGGAGAACTGGGGGGAGGGTCCCCCAAAGGTCAGCAAAGCCCTTTCTCATTGGGCTGAGGTTGCCGTGCCCCTAATGGGGAAGACCAGGCCTCAGCTGCTGCAAGAGCCTAGGCCCGAAAAATGGCTGCCAGCCTTTTCCACAAATGCACACTCCACGTTCCGTGGCTGTCTCTAGACCAGGACCACCTCAACTCCCACAAGATTCCTGACATTCTCTGCACACGACCCCGGACAACTTCATTCTCCAAGGATGGGGCAGCTCCGACGCCCGCGCAGAGTTCTGGGATTTGTGCATCTGGCATAAATTCCAAGAAGTAAACACCCTCCCGGCCCTGTCCAAGTCTTGAGAATTTCCTGTTGTCTGAGTTACTCTGTGGAAAGAGATCACATCTGTACTTCATCAGCTTATAGGCATCTAGATGAGAAGCAGATGCCATCACAGAGGGGGGGCTCTGCCACGGGCCTAGTTTCTGGGAGGACCTATGGTCGGCTGAACCTGTCCTGAGTGAGGGACTAGGGGACCAGCAGACTGATCTACACTTAGGATGTTCCTTGCTCATCTAAAGTGTGTGTGGGTGTGTGTGCGCGCGCGCACGCGTGCATGGTGGCAGAGCAGTGAGTAGGGTTAGATGAGCATGCAGCTACAGTAACAATCCTCCAGCTTGGCTTGCGGTCCTTTGGGGGAGATTTCCTACCAGTCACACAGGACCCTAAAATCCTCTGAGGACAGCATCATGTCTCAAGACAGGACAGCCCCCCCCACTCCTTGTCTCCCCTGCCTACCCTCCCGCACAGATAGGCAGATGGCTGAGTGCACAGTCACATGGCGGCACGGCAGAAGCTCCTGCAAGGCTTTGGCTTCCTCCTAACCCAGCTCAGGAAAGGAAAAACAAGACCAGGACAAGGGCCCCACCTGAGATGAGCCTTGTAGCCTTTAGTACCAGCTACAGAAGGTTGAGGCAGAAGGAGAAGGTCAGCTTGGGAGTTAGAGAACTCTTACAACAGTTCCCTGGGTTTGAAAGTACATGTTTGATTCTCACCGGAAATTAGCTGTGTAATAACTACCTGAAGATAACTGGCTTAATTAATGAGTGAAATAGATTTTCTCTGAATGGAAACTTGGGAAAATCTCCATTTCAAACACACCTGCTCTGTTTCATGTTTGGAAATGTTGTGTTTGAGATGCTGCACCCTAATTCTGCCTCTGGGGGGAGGCTCATGTGGGGAAAATGGCAGTTGTCCTACGTGTCTTCTGTGTCAGAGCCTGAGCTGAGGGCAGGCAGCACCTACACCACTTGTCAAGTTCCTCGTGCTTAGAACGTAACCTAGAGGTCGGGCGGTGGTGGTGCACGTGTTTAATCCCAGCACTAGGGAGGCAGAGGCAGATGGATCTCTGTGAGCTCGAGTCCAGCCTGGTCTTCAGAGAGAGTTCCAGGACAACTAGGTCTACACAGAAACCCTGCCTCAAAGAAAGGGGGGGAGGAAGTAGAGAGAGAGAGAGAGGGAAGGAGAAAGAGAGAGAGAGGTGGAGGGAGGGAGGGAGGGAACATAACTCACAGAGAGGCTGGACCCAGAGACCTAGAATGAAAAGTAAATTTCCTTCAGGCTCAGGTCAAGGAGAATGGAAACTATAAATAAGTCATATCGAAACTGATTTCAAACTTCAGGGGTAAACTTGTAAAACCCCTCAGAGAACTGACAAGACATTCTCAGGACTGGTGATGGGAATGCAAATTGACGGAGGGCCAGGGGCCAGACTACACACACGAACATACGGCTGATGGAAGCAGCAGTACTAAGAAGTAGGGCTGCTTAGCATGTCAGTGCATGAAGACAGGAAAAGGCTTTACGTTTCCACCTGGGACACTAGTCAGCACCTGTTTCTACCTGGGGCACTAGTCAGCACCAGAGTCTGTGTCCAGATTCTGTCCCGGGTGCCTGTGCTAGAGGATGGGTTAGGCAGCTGACAGCACCTCTATTCCTGAGTTCTTTTATGCAGTGCTAGAACCCTGGAGTTGGGTCCCTGTTACGGGTGGGTCAGGGTCTCTGGGGGTGCGGCACAGAGTCTTACACCTGGTTGCTTTTATTCACCAGAGCTGGGTTATGAGGAGAGCAAATGATATTATAGTCACCTATCTTGCTCCTGTCCAGCCTCAGGGGAAAAAAATCACCATGTTAGAAAGCAAACCTGGCTGGTCAGAAACCCCATTAGCTACCCCAGCCTGCACAGCACTCCAAATCCCCAGAACTCCACCTCTTCTTGTCACCACCACAACACACACCACCACCAGAGGCTCCTCAAGTAGGGACCCTCCCCATCAGGTCTGAACACACTCGCTCCCGTAAGGTGTATGGGTCTCTGCTAGCAGATGACGGTCTGTCTCTGGTGCATTATCACCCTGCTTTGCCATCTCAGAACCTGATCCCCAACCAAAAGGTAGAGCCCCAGCTGGGCAGTGGTGGCACACACCTCTCAGCACTCAGGAGGCAGAGGTAGGTGAATCACTGTGAGTTCGAGGCCGGCCTGGTCTACAGAGTGACTTCCAGGACAGCCAAAGCTGCACAGAGGAAGCCTGTCTTGAAAAACAAACAAACAAACAAAAAAAAAAACAAAACAAAACAGGAAAAGTAGAACCCCTGTGGAGAGGGAAGGCTGTAGACCAGTGGTTCTCAACCTTCCTAATGCGGCAACCCTTTAATACAGTTCCTCATGTTGTGGTGACCCCAACCATAAAATTATTTTGTTGCTACTTCATAACTGTAACTTTGCTACTGTTAGGAATTGTACTCTAAGTATCTGTGTTTTCCAATGGCCTTAGGTGACCCCTGTGAAAGGGTCATTTGACCTCCTCAAAGGGGTTGTGACCCATGGTTGAGAACCATGCCGTAGACACTAGGGACTCATAGCATGTACCATGCAGGGGGCAATGGATGGATGGACAGTTGGACACCCAGTCCTTAGGATTCTGCCTGCCTGTGATGTCCTAGCACCAGCTGATCTGGACCTAGCACAGCCGCCTAGGTTTGATGGCAGCAGGTAAGAGTGTCCTGACTGGCATCCCTGACTACTCCTATGGAACAGGAAGGTGGGAGGGGCAGCCAGGGGGTGGGCTGGAGCAGGCCATTCCCATCAGGAAGCACATCCTGTTAGTGTCTGGCTCTGTGGTAGAGCTGCTATTTGTTGCAGTTGGCTACGCCCTCCTGCTCACCAAAAACAGCCTCAAAAACAACCATTTCCTCTCTGCTGAGAGACAGGGAAACGGGAGCTCACACACACGCGCATACACACATTTCCTTGCAGCAGGCATTCTGCTTTCCAGGAGCTGCCACTTGTGGCAGAGGTACCAAGACGGACTAGGCAGCAGAGAGGCCAAACCCACGCTGCTTCCACAACCCTGCTCCTCTCGTCGGACTGGCTCCCGCAGGCAATTCTAAGGCGTGTGACCCAGCTGATTCCCACACTGTGCGTGCATCCTGAGTTACTTTGTTTTCCGTTGCTGTAGGCAAGAGGCACTGTGGACACAGCCTCCCTGGCCTCTGTTCCAAAGAAGACGGCCCACTTACAACTCTGGATTCTCGCTGGTGTGGCCGGGGCCCCAGATTTCTCCCTGGAATGGGTCTTGGGGAAACCAGCTTCAGCACAGGCTCGTCCCTGCTCCAGGTTCAAGAGGGAGGATAAGGCAGGGCTGTGAGCAGCTCACTTGGACCTGTCCCATGGACTTCTCCCCATACCATCTACATCCTCATGTGCCTAGCTGGAGCTGCTGCATAGCTTCCCAAGGATGAGTGGTGATGTTCTCTAGCTACCCTTAGCAGCATCTCGACTTTCTCTGGATGCACAGCAGCTGACCGGGACTTGGGACTTTCTCCGAGATAGACAGTATTGGCAGTCAGATATGACTGTGCAGAAACTTGTGGCCACAGCTGTGCTGGTGGCCCTTGTCTCCCTCATCCTCAACAATGCAGCAGCCTTTACCCCCAACTGGGTGTACCAGACGCTGGAGGACGGACGCAAGCGAAGCGTGGGGCTGTGGAAGTCCTGCTGGCTGGTGGACAGGGGTAAGGGAGGCACCAGCCCTGGGGCCCGAACCGGACAGGTGGACACACATGACTGCGAGGAGCTGGGATGGGGCTCGGAGTCAGCAGGCTTCCAGGAGTCTCGAGGCACTGTCAAACGTAAGTCTCCTTATTTTTCTGTCACCTTCAGGTAGTTAGGTGAGGGGAGGTTGTGTTCATGATAGTGGTGATGTCAAGGACCCTGGGCCTCGTGCCACCCTGAAAAGCAATTTTGCGTAGCTTCCCTGATGGGCCTAGGCTTGCCTCTGGCTTCTCACAGGGGATTCGCTTCATGTGGCTGGAGGCTCCTTCTCTGCCATTATATGTGGCTGAAGAAGGAAAGATGGGGATACCAATCAAATCCAGATGCTGTCCTTGGTTAAAAAGAAGTGTTACTAAGGAGTAAATGAGAAGTGTAAGGCCGTGTGGATGAGTTCTTTCTTTACTTCTGAGGTATTTGGGGCCTTCAGATCAGTGAATTAGACTCTGGCTGGGATGCCTAAGAGGCCAGAGGAAGCTCATGGTAGCAGAGCAGAGTTACCTCCCCAACCCCAATGGTGGCCTTCTCCTCTTCCAGCTCTCTTCTCCTACCCTGGGACGAGAAACTTCACTTAAAATAGCACTCAGGTATGAGAGCAGAAGCATAAATATGAAGATACTACCTAAAGAAAGCATGTCTGTTTACACGCAAGTTCTCTCCAGATGACAACCCCCTAAAGTGGCAAGGGGTCTGGCTTACAAGTGCCCGGTCTCTACAACAAACTGCTAAGGAGGCTGCAGGTCAGACAGCTGTCAGAAGCAACACTGACCTTGAGAAAGCATGAGACTTAGGTGAGCATTCCTTAATGTTGTCAGGGGACTTTCTGGAAATCCTGAGTGATACACTCAGGGTGGTCACCTCAAGCCTGTTCCACCAACGGATTCATAGGCCAGACCGGGAACAGCATCCCCATCTCATAGACAGAGGTACCTAGGCTTACAATGGGGGTAGGTCAGCCTCTTCCTTGGGGTCTTGACAGGCAGGTACTCTTTTACTGAGAAAAAGATCAAAACATGTGAACACACTCTCAGAATCTAGGTGTCTCATGGGAGGCCAAACAGCCAAACTCGGATCTCTGTGTGATGTGTGTCAGTAGAGAGCTCTCCCTCTATGGCCATTCTGGCTAGGCAGGAAAGCTAGTTACCTTGAAGGCTCCACCAAGCTTCTAATATGGGTGTGGCTTTGCCCATGTCTTCTGAGGCCAGGTATAGGCTAAGGGCTTCCGCCTTGTATTTCTCACTAGGCTCTGAGAATAGCCAGTTCCACTCTGAACCATAAAGACTCTGAACAGTCCAGCTGTCCTTGCGATATGTGTACAGTACTGCTTCCCTTTCCTGCCTTGTGTGCTCCAGCAGGTGCATCCCAGGAGCATCTTGTGTAGACGCCCTGTTCTTTCCACTCTCCTCCTTCTGAGGCCTGTTAGGGCCTCTATGACATTCTCCCTGTCCACGTCTATATGATGGCACGGCAGTCGCAGCTGCTCCTGCCCTGAGGACCTGTGTCTTCTAAGGTCCCTGCCTATATGAGCCTGATGCTCACATATGTGAGTTTCTTACCTACCTGACGAGCTCCCTAGACAATTTAAAAACATTTTCCTAAGCTGGGCTGGTGGTGGATGACTGTAATCCTAACACTCAGACACCGAGCCAGGCTAGCCTGGGCTATATAGTGAGACCCTGTCTCAAAAAGAGAAAAACAAACATCTTTTGCAATTAATATGACATTTGCAAGTACTTGATCCTCAATGAATCTGAGCAGCAACTATTGTTCAAACAACAGAAAGACATTTAGAAGCTTCTTGATATTAAGTAACAGGATGAAAATTTTGGAAAACAGGCTAAATGTATAATTCTGGTTGCTAACACAGTTGAACACACATTGAGACTGAAACGCAATAGGAACAAAGCAGCCATCAGTCAGCATTTCCTGAGGGGAAGCTGGTCCCTAACCCCCCGGCTGGGGACAGGGCTGTTTGGCTTTGTGCCCAGGGGCTCGGAGATAGAGATGATGATGTTGGTCTCTTCCCTTTCATCTTCTCTCCATGAACTTTGCTCCCCACTTGTGCCAACTACTCTAAGTGAGCTCACACACTGTTCGTGGACAGAGACAATAGGAATCGCATGGCCAGTGATGCCTGTTGCCCCTACCCATGGATCTATATCACCAGCCTGCAAGAAGACCTGCTACCATCTAAAATCAGATCTGTGACCACCCTTGAGACTCTCATGCAAAATCCCACCATGTGACCCAGGCGATTCTAGAAATCAACTCTCTGGGGGAGGGGCAGCTGCTCTAATTCTGCCATCTAACATCCTTCGTGCCTGAGCAATGAACTTTATAAACCTCCAATGCACTATTGGCATATCAGTTGGTGTCACAAGGCTGACTAGGTAGCTTGCTCACAATTTCATTATGAGAAGCAGCCTAGGGCACTGGGGCAAAAGTACAGGCCAGACCACTCTTAGAATTTTCACCATCATTGGTGGGGCCACCTGGCAGGGCTACCTCCTGCTAGCTCTGTGCCATGAGTTCTTGCTTGTAGAACACATGGAATTGGGATCACTCAGTGCTTTTTCACTGCAAACAACCAAAGGACCACATGGGCCATCCCAAAACATTCTCAACTCTGGTCTAAGGGCTCTGTGCTTCCAGAAGGCATGAGAGCACTGGAAAGAAACATGGTTCATCCAGGTCGGGCCCAGGCTCCCATGCCTTTCCCATGTCATACTGGGTCCTCTCCAAGAGGGTCATGAGGCTTTTTTTTTCCAGTTGGCCATTCTGTTATGTGGTATCCAGGGTCTTATTGCTGCCCAGGGACTCTCTTCCCTCAGAGAAGCTGAGAGCCACAGGCAAGGGGTCTACTTGACTAGTGGAGCCCAGATTTAGCTTCACTCTTAGGTGCTCACTTTCTCTGTCTCACTTTTCATAGCTTGAGTTCTTGGTCAGGGATCCTTAGTCCTTTTTCTAGGCTTAGGCTGCACATAATGAACACAAGGTTGAACCCTGGAACAGATCAGCTGGACCTCCATGCTATCCAAGAGAGAGCCCTCAACTTCTGCTCCTAGGCAGCCCTTGAACACTGCCACACCCCCTTGTTCCATCGTGGACGTCAAATATTGCTGCCTAGACAGGCTGGCTAGCTGGACACTTGGCCTGACAGACTGTTTGACTAGGCATATTTATGCCATGTTCTCATTGAGGCATCTTGAGCTGTGCAAACAGGCAGTACAGCAGATGGTGGGCCTTCTGGGTGGGAGCCAGCAGGGGCAATGACAGTGCTACTTAGCAGAGCGGGCTCTGCAGCACTCTGTGATTCACAGGATCTCAGGCAGGCAGGGAGTGAATGACTCTGCGATTCTGTCGTGGAATATGGTGGAACTCTAGCTGCCAGGAAGGCAGGGCAAGGAAGACAACAGAACTGGGAGCAGAGGTAGGACAGACCAGCAGTCAGTCTGCACTCTCTTCCTGGTCCCGTGAGTCACTGCACTGGTTACCATCCCCTCACTGCACGGGTCATCATACCCTCACTGCACGGGTCACCACCCCCTCACTGCACCAATTACACATACCCTCACTGCACCGGTTGCACATACCCTCACTGCACGGGTTACCATACCCCACTGCATGGGTTACCATCCCCTCACTGCACGGGTCACCATCCCCTTACTGCACCAGTTACACATACCCTCATTGCACCAACTACGCATACCCCTTTCTCTTTCCAATTGGCCTTGTCATCTATTCAGCTCCTTTCCTGGCCTTCAAGATGAAGCTTGGGATGCCTGTTATGCTGTTCCTGTACTGTTAACATGACATTTTGACACATTCCAGTTCTACTATGCCTTAAAATAGCAGATACTCTGGGTGGTTATATTAAGTCACAGCTCCTGAACAGTTGGTCGTGTTCCTATATAGAGTTACATAATTTAATGTGTATGTGTGGGGGAGAGTCACAAAGAATCGGGTAATAGTAAAAGTTTCAGACTGTTCAACAACCTAAAGCTGATTCCGAATCAAACAGACAAGGAATCTGAGGCGTTCTGGGAAGGGCTCACCTGCGGTTCTGGGTACTTCCCTAGAGCCCTGGCCCTGAACATACAGCGTGTGCACTTGGCACTTCCATGTGCTTTGTGTTCTCACGCCATGCAGTGTCAACAGCTGGCTGCCTGAAACACCTCAGCTCAATCTATGTTATGAATGGCAGTGTTTACACCACTAAGTTTCTTGCTCTTTCAGAAACACAATTGTTTCATAATGAGTAGTAGAGATTTTAGATATTTTTCCTAGCATCATTCCTCAGCATGTAGTTATCAAATTGGTATATCTTTGGATTGAATTATAGTAACTGATTTTTTTTTCTTTCTTCTTTTTGAGACAAGCTTTCACTATATGGCCTTGGCTGGTCTGGAGTTTGCTAAGTAGACCAAGCAAGTCTCAAACTCAGAGAGATCCTCCTGTCTCTGCCCTGGGTGCTGGTATTAAAGATGTGAGAGCCACCATTTATTGCCTATTTTTCCTCTTTTATAATGTTTGATTTGCTGACTTGAGTATTGTTTTAAAAAATCATTAAAGTTTTTATTTCAGATTTAGACAGAATTTTAACAATTTCTGAAACCCTTTTAACCATAATTCTTCTATCTTGTGCTATACATTCATGTGAAGCACCCACATGGCAGCTCACAGTTGCATGTAACTCCAGTTCCAGGAGATCTGACACCCTCACACAGATATACATGCAGACAAAACACCAATACACATAACATAAAAGTAAGTAGAAAACCAAAACAGCCAGGCAGTGAAGGCTCACACCTTTAATTCCAGCACTTGGGAGGCAGAGGCAGGTGGATCTTTGGGTTCAAAGCCAGCCTGATCTAGCTGGGCGGTGGTGGCACATGCCTTTAATCCCAGCACTTGGGAGGCAGAGGCAGGCAGATCTTTGTGAGTTCAAGGTCAGCCTGGTCTACAAGAGCAAGTTCCAGGACAGCCAGAGCTACACAGAGAAACCCTGTCTTGAAATAACTAAAACTAAACTAAAAATATGGGGTTGTCAATATGGCTAAGCAGGTAAAACATTTAGAGTTTGATCCCTGGACCCCCACAAGGTGGAAGGAGAGAACCAATTCCTGAACGTTGTCCTCTGATCTCTACACACCCTTTATGAAATGCACATTGTTGTACCCCTAATACATAAGATAATGTAAATAAAGTTTATAAAATCAAAATTTGTATCAACTCCGAGAAATGAAGATGCTCTACATCCTACAGTACTAAATATTCAACCAAATTTAATTCTTTATTATGTTTTGAGACAGGGTTTTTTCTCTGTGTGGCCCTGGCTGTCCTGGAACTCTTCTTTGTAGACAGGGCTGGCCTGAATTGAGAGATCTGTCTGCCTCTGCCTCCCAAGTGCTGAGATTAAAGGCATGTTACCATGCCAAGCAAGATTTAATTGTTTATCAATCACATTCATCTCACTAGTATACAAATTTGCTTTTATCTTTAATAAGTGGTAAAATTTTATGTATACCAAAGCATTATTTTAAAATGTCTTTATGATTTATTATCAGTAAAAGTTTGGTTTATATTCCTACTTTACATACCTATATACCTGAGAGATGTAAACAAAAAGGGGCTGTGAGTTCAGGCAGTGGTGGTACACACCCACAATCCCAGCACTTGGAAGGCAGAGGCAGGCGGATCTCTGTGAGTTGGAGGTTAGTCTGGTCTACAGAGCAAGTTCCAGGACAGCCAGAGCTACACAGAGAAGCCCTGTCTTGAAAAACAAAACAAAGCAAAACAAAATTACAGCAGGGGTTGTGAGTGGGAGAAGTTTAAGAAGCCCTGTTTGGGGTGGAGAGGTGCTCAGTGGGTAAGAGCACATGCTCCCCCAGAAGACCTGGGATTCATAACCAGACCACGTGACTCACAGCACCTGTGACTCCACGCCCTCTCTGACCTCTGTGGATACCATATACACACACAGTGCACAGATTACACATGCAGGCTGACACATATATAAAACAATAAATTTTAAAAAGAAGCCCTGATGTACAGGGTCAAAACAACTACATGATAGCTAAGGGAGCTGGCTCCGAGGGCAAAGTGCTTACTGTGAAGGCATGAAATCCAGAGTTCAGAGTCCCAGGACCCACATAAATAGCAGGCGGGTATGGTGACCCACCTGTAATTCGAATCTTTGGGGGCAGAGCCAGAGGAGTAAGCTGGAGAGCTACATGAGCTCCTAGATCGAGTGAAGAGACCTCAGCATATAAGCTGGAAAGTGATCAAGGAAGATATTCCATGTCAACTCTGGTCTCCACATGCATGTACATACAAATACAATTGCAACCATACCCACAAACTCCAACACAAGTGTGAACATGCACATACCCCATATGTACATGTATGCACACACACGTGCATGCATACTCATGCAAAATAAATCAACACCACCAAGAAGCCCAGTGTACAGACAGCAGAGCATTATTAAGAAAGTAGGTTGGTGAAGGTAGTCAGGAATGCTTTTCCAGGTTACAGAGGGGGCTCTCTGGAGTGTGCAGCCTGCTAAATGGACAGGGCACCCTGCAGGAGCACCCAGAATTGGGCTGAGCCCCCTGAAGTGTGTGGTCATTATCAGGCTAGCTATAAAGGAGGGAAGTGCAGCCAGCAAATCAAAAGAGGGGGCCACTAGTCTGAACCCTAACCACTACCTGCTCTGTTACAAGGCCTTCATCTGCTGTGGAAGGCAAGAGCCATCAGGCCCTGAAACTACTCTCCCTGGGCCTCAAAAAGTCATACCATTCTGCACAAGGAACATTTTCCTCCTCTACATCTTTCTAGAGGCCAAGGTCACATTCACCTATTTTAAGCTGCGCACATACCCTAAGGGATATGCCCGTTTGACTGTTTCCTACTAGGAGTCTTAAAACTGCCAGACCCTAGTTCATCTCTTGTCCTTTTATTACATTTTTAGTTTACTTTTATTAGCATGTACACACATGCATGTATGCAGATATATGCATGCCATGGTGCATGTCTGGAGAACAGAGGCCAACTATTCTGATAGGTTCTCTTCCACCTTTATGCGGGTTCTGGGAATCAAATTTGGGTTGTCAGGCATGCACGGCAAGTGCTTTCACCTCTTGGTCAATCTCATCAGGCCCTACCTCGCGCCCCTCTGAAGCATCACCCAGCTGCATTAGGGTCTTTAGTGATCCGGCTTCTGGTTGATGGTCACTCTAAGACTGAAGAACATAATTCTCTGTCACCAGGAGCAGGGCCCACTGGAGGCTGCCTGCTCTGCTGCGAGTAAAGCCAGGGAGAAGCCGCTACTAAGGTGCCCATCATGGAAAGAAGGGTCTAGACAGTGGCAACTGCTGTTGCTCTGGTGGCATCCTGTGCTGGTGGCACACCAGATGCATGGGCTGTTTGGATTGTCCAGTAAGCTTAAGGACTTGTACATCCACAGAACTCTTCAGAGAAGCAGCCAGTACACAAGGCTCACTGGGTTCACGTCCATGTGTGCTGCCCCCACATCAGAGGTGGTAAGTTGGAAGCCTGAGATCTAAAAGGGGCCCCCGAGTTCCAAATGACAGGAGAGTTCTCCACACAGGAAGTAACTTAAAACACAATGGGCAGGACAGACTGACCCTTGGTTGCAGGAAGTGGCACAAAACCCCTGGATGACGCCGCGTAACTCCACAGCCTAAATATAAACATGGCCCTGAAAGGAGCAGGAGTCAGATACTGTCCAGCATGAAGATGGGGTGTGGCACACAGGGGCCTAGGCAGAATAGCAGCCACATTGCCCAGCACCCCAAGAATAAGATGACTTATCTCGAATTGCCATAATGGTCTGTGAAAGGACCGAAGAAAAGGGACCTCACTTCATAGATGCCATACGGGGTTGTAAGTTCTTCACACGCTTACTGGCCTAGCATGGAGATAAGCTGTTTCTCATCTGGGGTTGCCCTTTGTTTGTAAGGAGGGTGACTGCTGGACAAAGTCAGCTTCCAAGAACAGAAAAGTGCACAGAGGTCTCTGGCTATTTGGATGAGACTTCTGAGGTCTGTGAATTCTAACTTCCAGGCCTGTGTTCTCATTGGCTCTACCCTATTCTACATAGTCACCTACTGGATTGGGTCATTAGAGGCAAGGAAGCAGGAGACTTGAGAATCTGCCTTTGCTGTGTAGTGAGGGGAATCTGGGAGGGAGGGTGGGGCTTTGGGAATGGGTTGGATGGCAGAGCGACAGCAAGGTGGCCCATAGGCCTGGCAGAAGAGCTCATTATCTGCCCAGATACAGAACCCACACGAGATGGGAGGATAGGCAGACACTGAGCTTGAGAGCTTTCAGTTATTTGGTAAATGTATATTGCATATCAATACACATTTAGGTCAAACCAAACAGAACTGCCAATACTGGTGGTAATGGTTCAAAGTTACCTTCTAGCCATTTAAAAGCCCACGGAGGTGAAGCAGCCTGCCCCTTCCTTGAGTTGCCTCTTGGTGCTCTGTGAGAAGCAGGATAGGGGATCTCCAGGTAAGTAGGGCCTTACTTGGTGGCTCACACAAGAGAGGCCACCCATCTTGTGCATGAGATGGCCAGCTTCCGTGCCCTCCATGCCCAGGAGGAAGACAATCAACAGCAACCCTGGAGGACAGGTTCTTCAGGGATCTCAGAAGATTATGTTCTCTTTCCTGTTCAGTTCTTGTGTTTCTGATGATAATATTTGTGGCAACCTAATTCTGAAAATTGGTCTTTCAAATCTGGGGAGAATAGCACCTCCAGCCTTCGAGGCCTGCTTTGAGCTGAGCACTAACTTCTCTGCAGCAAGTCTGTGAATCAGAACTCCCTAACCGCTGCCAGACCACAGGACAAGGGAGCACGAGGCTGCACTGGCATGCTCCTCCTGGGTCCACCTCCTATTTTCTAGCAGTCTACACTGATACATCTGTTGTTGCTCGGGGGCAACCCGGGCCTATAAATGTCAGTGTGCCGTGCCGGCATGCCTATCTCACAGTATGAGCTTCGGTGTGACATTTAATACGGGGGTGGGGGCAAATTCTGGATCAGATGCCTCTCGTGCTACAGCTCACCTGCTACCCCCTGCTGTGCTCATCTCCTCAGACCAGGTGTGGGGCAGGGAGCAAAGGAAGGGGAAGCAGGACAAGCATGGTGGCGCAAACGTTTAATCCCAGGACTCAGGAGGCAGAGGTAGGCGGCTATTTGAGTTCAGTGCCAGCCTGATCTACAGAACAAGTTCCCGGACAGCCAGGGCTACACAGAGAAACCATGTCTCGAAAACGACAACCCCCTCCCCAAAAAACAAAACAAAGAAAGGTGGTGGGGGAAGGCAGGCACAAGGGCTGAAGCACCACTCTGGCTGCTGGTAGAGGAAGGACATGGGGCCTTAGAGACAAATGGGGTGGGAGCCTGGGTTCAGCAGACCCAGGTCTGGTTCCTGCTCTGTCCCTTGCTGGCAGAGAGGCCCAGTAAAGCCATTTAATGTTATAGGCTCAAGACTTTTGCCTATAGGAGAGAGAGGTAAAAATGCTGAGTTTTAAGCTGGGTGTGGTGGTGCAAGCCTTTAATCCCAGGACTTGGAAGGCAGAGGTGGGGAATCTGTGAGTTAGAGGCCAGCCTGATCTACAGAGTGAGTTCCCAGGACAGTTAGGGCTGTGTAGAGAGGAGAGAACAAAACAAAACAAACAAAACCCAAAAACCAAACCCTCCGCTGTTGCCTGGACTTCCCTTCCCTTTTAGCTTCCATGATAACACAACACCAGAGTGAAAAAGGAATAGTTGTCTTTTCAAGACCCAAGCCAGGGGATGGGAGGATGGCTCAGTGAGTAAACTGTTGGCTGTGTGAGATCAGAATTTGGATCTTCGGCACTTAAAACAAATCTGTGTGTAGTGGAGTACGCCTGTAACCCCAGAACCGGGAGGGCAGAGACAGGAGGATCCAGGAGCTCAGCGGCCAGCCAGTCTAGCCAAAATGATGAGATATGGAATTGGTGAGACCCTATTTCAAAAGATAAACTAGAGAGCAGTAGGGAAGACACCTGAAGTTGATCTCTGGCCTCCATGTGCACATACATAAGCAAGTCTACTCCTCCCCTGCACCACGTGTACACACATGCACATACCACATAAACAAAGACTCAAATAACAGAGTAGCATTCCAGCCCTGGTGGGATGTGACCATTGCAGCCAAGCTAGCGGGTCCTTAAATGGCTGGGAAGAGGACAGGATGGCATGAAGACTCCAGAGTAGGTGAGTTGCTTCCAGAAAGTTCTGTTCAGAGAAGATACTGTTTGCATTGCTTTTCCACCTGACTTGGCTCTTCCCTAAGTGGCTCACCATACTGACCACCTGCCTTCCCTCCTTTTGGCCCACAGTACAGTTTGACATGATGCGTGCTTGCAACCTGGTGGCCACAGCTGCACTTGCTGTAGGTCAGCTTACCTTCGTCCTTGGGCTGACAGGCCTGCCCCTGATGTCACCAGAATCCCAGTGCTGGGAAGAGGCAATGGCTGCTGCATTCCAGTTGGCAAGTAAGTACCCAGGGCGGGCAGATTAGCCACACTGTGGCCCCCACAAGGCTGGTGGAACTGCTGAACCTTTTTGGTATCATGGAAGAGTACCCCAGGGCCCTGGGAGGCTTGAGGTTCGGCTGCAGGAAGGTGCTTTGCTTTTTTTTTTTTCCAAGTCTACAGAATCTGTACCACATTGTCCTTCTGTATGTCAGTGTGCTCCTGATACCTATTTGAAGCAGCTGGGGAAGAGCTGGCTTATGGCAGAGGTGGGAGACAGACCCAGCCTGGTCCCAGCCAGCCCAGCTGACGGCCACAACAGAAGGCGGCTTTGTTGGAAATGAGGCTTCCTGGGGCCTGACCTGAGCTCGGGGCACATGCTTGCTCATGATCAGTGAGCCGTTCATGTAACATGTTATACACAGTCTGAGTGGACAACAGATGTCAACCCATGCATGCATGTTCCTATCCTACCTGTAACACAGATGCAGACTGTAACCTGGCCTTGCACGACACTGGGTCCTCAGAGAGCAGAGCTGTCTTTCAGTATGCATCAGCCACAAACCTGCCCAGCAATATGAGGGTACTGTGTGCAAGGTTAGACAATGTAGGAGCAAATTTGCTGTTATTTACTTATCTGTTTGTTTGCTTTGAGACAAGATCTCACTATGTAGCCCTCGTTGGCCTGGAACTCATTATGTAAGCGAGGCTGGCCTCCAACTCAGAGATCCGCCTGCCTCTGCCTCCTAAGTGCTAGGTTCAAAGGCATGCGCCACCACACCTAGCTGAAAACTTGCTGTTTTTAAAGGCTAAGAGTGGTGTCACCACAAGCAGTGACCTGCAGAACTGTGGAAGGCTTAGACTTGTGGTAGGAGTCGTGGTGGCTGTCCCATTGCTCCCTCCTGTGGGCTCAGCGCTGCTCAATTCGTGAACTAGGTGAAGTGCAAGCGTCTTGCAGCTCGCTGAGGATGTCAGCTATGCAGTCTACAGACAGATGAGGGCCCACAGGTGCACAGGAGCAGGGTGTGGACACTCTAAATTGACCTTTCCTTTCTGGCCTAGAATGCCAGCCATTCCTGTGTCCAGTGTACACTCCTAACAGGGGAAATGGCAGGAAGTCTGAAGTGAATCATTCTAGGAATAATGGATCCTGGGCCTTTATCTTTCTTGAGAAACAGTTTCCAGAATGAGGTTGACTGGTATTTATGTGCTAGAGAATGCCTGGTGGGAGTCAGGAAACCTGCTACCCTGAATGCTAAGAATAGTGTGGCGGAATGGTCCTGGGAAAGTCACTTCCCTGTGGCCAGTCAGAGGCAGGAAGGAATGGGGGTAGGGGCTTGCAAGGATTGGGAAAACTCTGGAAGAACCCAGGGCTCAGTGGCAGGGCAGCTGGATTTGTATCCTGGCTCTACCCACGTGAATGTGAGCAATGACTAAGCCAGCTGCAGTTCACCCAGCTGCAATACAAGGTCATTTCTGTGGCTCCCACTGGTGACGAGGAACACTGAGATGAGACATGCAGATGTGACTGAGGGTCAATCCTGCCCTCTTCCCAACTTTACCACTGAACAGACAACATGGGACATGTTCAGAGGTTTCTCACTTCGCCCTCTACTGACCAGACACACACAACAAACGGCTTCTTCCAACTGAAACTACAGCCCCCACCATCTGAATCTGTCCTCTCAAGAAGGAAATGGAAGATTTTGGAAACATCACAGTAGAAGCTGAGCTTTAAAAAGATATCTTGCTAGGAATGCATGTCTTTAATCCTAGCATTCTAGAGGCAGAGGTAGACAGATGTCTGTGAGTACAAGGCCAACCTGGTCTACGCAGCAAGTTCTAGGCCAGCCAGAGTTACATGATGAGACCCTGTCTAAACCAACTCCTCCCAAAAAATAACAAATAAAAAAATTAAAAGACATCTTAGTGGCAAAAAAGAAAAAGAAAAATATATAGTTCTTTCACTGTTGTTTTTTTAATTTTGCAATAGCTCTTGACTGTGGAACTACTTCTACTGTGATAATCAGCCCAGTTGCTGCCTGTGTTCCTTAACAGACTCTTACTTGGA
Organism: Ellobius talpinus; assembly: GCA_001685095.1. Classification (NCBI taxonomy): domain Eukaryota; kingdom Metazoa; phylum Chordata; class Mammalia; order Rodentia; family Cricetidae; genus Ellobius; species Ellobius talpinus. The sequence goes on from LOJH01001738.1 coordinate 38,003, forward strand.
GTCATGGGAACTTGGGTCTGGTGGCAGGACTGACAACAGCCTCCTGCAAGCATCTGTTTCATGAGAAAATAGTGTTGCTTCCAAATATTCATTGAAGAAAAATCAAAGTGAGGAAAACTTCCATTAACTGAAATTAAATTATCTTTGGCAGTCTTAGAGGGGATGTATCAGGGCCTCCAGAAGGGTACACCCCTACTTTGAGTATTCCGAGGCCAGCATGATGACCTCTGGAGAGGTTAGACCATCTCAGTCCAAAAACTCCCCAACAGCTGGAGCCCAACAGAAAACACAGAGCACTGAGGGCAGTGGCCCCCAGGGGCAGTTTGGGAAGCTTCTTGTGCCTCCCAGGCTGCCCTGTCCCTCTGCATCTGACTATACCCCTGACAGGTCTGTTTTGCCCAAAAAGGAAATGCATTTGGCCTGTTTAGACTCGTTTCATTGACAAACAGTACAGAGAGCAGCTATGTGCCTTTCTTCTATCACACTGCTAATTTTAGAGCTGGGTTTTTTCCTGTGCTTGGGTCTGTTTTAAAGCCAGGGAGAGACTGTGGGGCGCCAGGATGTCCTGTCACAGGACGAGGAAACGCCTGCTATTACCTGTTGTCAAGCGGACCAGTGCTGGGGCGAGGTGGGTGGGCAGGGGGAAGAAGATGCTAATGAAAGAGCAAAGTATGTGGATTGACTGAGGAGGCTGAAAAACCTTGGTAACCAGCAGAAGCAGCAAACTCAAGGGAGGACTCCCTGTCTGCCTATGCTCTTACTGGGTATGTGCTCTTCATCTCTGGGCACCAGGACCATAGTTGCAGAACCCTGGGCTGGTAAAAGGACCATCCCTCCCCCTGCGAGAACCGCAGTTCTGAGGACCCCTTCTCAGCAACGTCAGGGGCAGCCGTGCCAATCTACTGTTTTCATGGATGGACTGTCAGCAGGCTCATCTGGTGTTACCCTTTTATATCCACCCCATATGCGCAATAGCATCCTGCTAAGGGCTTTCCAAGCCTGATTTTGCTTTACCTGAAATCTGGAAAAATTCCTTCATAACCCTTATTCCATGCCCTCAACACTGCTCTCCAAAACGCCAGAGTTTCCCCTGTGAGAGCAGAATGCTGTGTGTCTGTCATGGAGGCAGGTCCTAAGAGCTCAACACAGTTAAGAGATGTGCCCACTGAAGATGTGGGGAAGCAAGGAGGGGAGGTGGCTCTGACAGTTTTTCTGCCACCATGACGCAGCGCCACAAGGTCTGTCTTGTTCTTTCCACTTTCTTTTTCTCTCATTCTCCTCCTTTTTTGCCTTTCTGTGGTAACTAGCACAGCATAGGTTAAAAAATGCCAGGGTTTTCCATTGTCTCCCACCCAAGGCCCATTTAGTGTGCCGATCAGTTGGCTGTCAGCTCAGGAAGATACAGCATACAGAACCCTCTCAGCAGTGCCTTGAGCAACAGTGCCCTCATGATCCCAGCAGGAGGGTCTGTAATGAGAAGCTGGACCTGCCAGGGTCCTGAGCATTTGGCTCCTAACTTTGGGGCTGAGTACTGTTGCTCTGGCCTCTCCAAGAGGTCCATGCATATGGAGGCGCTGTAAGCTCACATTCCCCACTCTGTGTGCCTGTTTCTGTTTCCTCTGCTCTACACTGGGGTGGCTTCACAGCTCTGCTTAGGCATCTCAGATCATCATCATGGCTTTTGAGGACTTCTGAATTCTTCAGGTGTGCCCCAGCTGGAGTGCTGGATCTAGAACAGGTCAAGGGTCCCACACCTGGCTCTGCCTACTACCAAGTCCTTGTTGACTCCCTTCATCCTCTTTCACCTGAGTATGAGGTGGGGCGCATGACCTTCTTTTCTGATCCATAGGTATATTGTCTTCAGAGGTCACCAGTGCTGTTATCTTTCCCTAAAACTCTGTGGTGACATGCACCCACACTGAGGAGATACCATCCCCAATGTATGTTCTCTGTGTTCTTTAGTGCAGAACCTGGGCTCTCCTGCATGCACGGGGTGGGTGAGCTATCCTTCCCTCTAGAGTTGGTTAATTCTGCATGTCTTGGGGGCCAATGATTTACTAGGATAAAGTTGCACATCCAAAGTGCAATTCCTCTGACATCATTAGAGCCTTGCTGCCCAATGAGTCCACTGTGAGGGTACAACAAACAGGGTCAAGCTGGTGAGGTCATCACTACCCCGTAGTCATGCCAGTGTGACACTACTGATACATGCAAGGGCATACGGCATCCTCCCTATGGAGTTCCAGGCTCAGAAAGTTCTACAGTTTGTTTCGGGAGCCAGAGAGATGGGAGTTGAAGGTCTCAGAAAGTGACAGTGAATGTGTAATCCTGAAGGCCATGCTTTGCACTTGAATTCTTCAAAAGCTCCTCTTCTACAGCCATTACCATTACAGTTTATATAACCCATTTCCAAATCTCTTTGGACAATGGCAGTATATAGCCAAAAAAACACCAAAAAACAAAAAACAAAATAAAACAAAACAAAAAACCACACCAAAACAACAACAAAGGCCTAAGCATGGCATATAGCACCAATTTCTTTTCCTGATGCCTGAGGCATCCAGGGAGAATGTGGGTTGTGCAACTTATTTCATAATTAATTATTCAGAACTGCCTTTATGGTGGAAGGAAGCCAAGCCTTTCTCTTTTCCAACATGTATGTATGCATGTATGTATTGTATATATGTGTATTATGTTCTGGTAATTGAGCCCAGGACTTTGTGCATGTAAGACAAGCACTTTACCACTGAATTACAACCTCAACTATTAAAAAATGAGTCATGTTAGGGGGCCCAGGCTAGCCCAGAGCTCTCCATGTACTTCATGATGGCCTGGAACTCACTATATAGTCCAGACTGTTCTATCTTCTAAGTGGTTCCTACAAGCATGCATCTCCATACCCAACTTTAGTCTTTGGCTTTTTGAAACAGTCTCTTGTCATGAAGTTCAGGTAGGTTTTCAATTTGCTATAAAGCTTGGGTCGGCTTCAAACTCAAAATACTCGTGTTCCCTCCTGAGTGCTGTATTACCTGCATGCTCCATCAAACTTGGTGAAGAAATCTCCTTTTATGGAAGCTTATCAACAAGCCCCAAGCCTTTTGTGACACAGTTTTGGTTCTCTGAAATTGGTGGGCATGTACTTGCCCATTTCTGACTCCTTGTACTTTGACTTCTGCAGTTCAACCTTTGCAAAGCCCATTTACAAAGCGTGTTTTACTTCACACACTTATTAGTCAATGGATGTTAGCAGCCACCAAGACCACTTTCAACATGGCTCTGGGTTGTTCTTTATCTCTTGGCTCATCCGGTTTTGTATCTGGTAAAACTGCCAGAGGTCAGGCATGGTGGGTGGCCCACACCTTTAATCCTAGCACTTGGGAGGCAGAGGCAGGTGGATCTCTGTGAGTTAGAGGCCAGCCTGGTCTACACCACAAGTTCAGGGCCTGCCGGGCTACACAGTAAGACTCTGTCTCAAAACAAACAAACAACCTCTCCTAACAACAACAACCCAAAAACTCCCCACAACTAACTACCAGAGTCTCTCCCGTGTCACACGTGCTGGTTTCCTTTATCCTGTCCTGGTAACTGTAAGATTTCTTTTAATGGCAAGACTTAAGCGCACACTCGGCTGTTTACCGTTCTCGAGGAGACTGATGCTGCTAGTCTTTACAGAGTTGGTAAACATGAACTGAAATGGCGTCTTAGGAGCTGGACTTTGCTTGGTCGGGATAATTTCCTTTTCTGTGTTCTTTATCTGGTCTCAAGCATTACTCTGCATCCTAGTTATGCTTCATCTCCCTTCCCTGTTTCCTTCCCCAACTGAGTCATTTGGGAGCTTGAGAAGAACACGATCCCTTACTCCTCAATGCCTCAGATCCTCCGTCTAGAAAAAGACTATTTGGATCAAAAACTCAGCTTTATGTCACATAGTGCTGGGTCTTTTAACACAGGGATTCAAGGCTAGTGATGAAAGAGACAGGGGCCTGGCTTGTTCCTTTTCCCTCGCTGTATACACATGCTGGACACAACGACCCTAGCGGTGTCTGCGGCTGCCCCTTTGTCAGTGTGCTTGTTAGAATCCAGTCATGTTCCCGCTAAGGCACAGGCACTTGGCTTACTCAATTGCGGAGGAGCACCAGAGGTCAGCCCCAGTGTCTTTCCTCTGATGCCACCTGTGTATATGTTTGACAGTCATTCCAAAAGGAAGACCTTGTGACAGAAGCTTAGGCCCCAGGAAGAAGGCAGGAAGGAAGAAAGAGAGGAAAGGGACGCTCTCCACTGTGCTGGAATTCACACCGCCCTCCACTGGCCATCGCACAGGAAGAGGCTGTTTGCTTTGGCAACAGGACTTCATAGAGATGGAACTGATCCCATGTGCAGAACACAGCACTCGCAGAAGCACTTCCCTTTGGGAGGTTTCTGGACAGGCTGATTACATCACTGAGAATCTGGGGGAGAGAAGTCTTCAGGGGAAAGGACACGGAGGAGAAAGGGAGCCTTCTTTAGGGACTAATTTAGTTTAAGGGTAAGGAAAGTAGAACTCCAAGTGAAAGCCAACCTCAACTTACTGGTCCATTTCCTTCTACCTAGGCCTATGTCTCTCAAGCATAGGAGATCCACAAGAAGAAGCCAGCCTTATTTCAGAATAATGTCTGTATTGCAATATGCTGAGTCAGCTGACTTCAGGTGCCTTCTCACACAGAACAGGAGCTCGTGTAGTCATGCATGAATTCATGGAGCGACACATCTCTGCTTTCCCATGTTTTCATTTGCTTTTTATTGATGACATGGAAGAGGTGATTTCTTCGTATCACCCACCTTAGTCCACAGTGTCTCATCTGTTGGCTCAGGGCAGGACTTGGACTGCAGCTGACTGCAGGAGCAGCAGGATGCTAATAGCTATGCCCTTTACAGTGTATCAGGTCCCCTTTTGCAGGACACATGACCCTGGCTGGCCTTGATACACCTAGCTCCCCATGCTGAGATTCCCTACAGGGCTCCCCCGTGTTGGGAATGAACAGACTGTTCCACTTCCCCTTTGTCTGTATGGGTTCTAATGTGGTCAGAGTTGATCTATGACAGAACTGAAGCTCACGCTGATCTTTATACAGAATGAGCCACGTACAAAACATTTGCTTTTGTTTGAGAGAGGTCTCTATACATAGCCCAGGCTGGCCTGGAACTCAAGGTCCTCCTGTCCCTGCCTCCCTATACTGGGAGTGCTGCCCCCACCACATCAGCATCCATTGTGAGACTTTACTAAATAGTTATGCTTTTCCACAGGGGACAACCTAGAATTTCTACTTTTTTTTAATATGAAAGAGCAAATTGCACTCCACTGAGAAAGGTGAGATACCTGGAACTGAAACTCATTCAGTACATCCCCAGGCTACAGACTGCTGTTTTTTGGTTTTTGGTTTTTTTTTCCCTTTTCAGACAGGGTTTCTCTGTGTAGCCCTGGCTGTCCTGTAACTCACTCTGTAGATCAGGCTGGCCTCGATCTCAGAGATCTGCCTGCCTCTGCCTCCTGAGTGCTGAGATTAAAGGGGTGTGCCTTCACTGCCTGGCTGTTTTGGGGGGCAGGGATCTGAACTCAGATCCTCATACTTGCATTGCAGGTATTTTGCCAACTGAGCCATCTACCCAACCCAAATTTACAGTTTTTATCTTCTAACTTATATTTTCAGGACATGGAGGGCTATACCAGGTCTTTTATGCACATGCAAATGTACATTTCTTTAATTATTTATCAACACAATAAATGTTCTTCCATTTTACATGGTGTTCCTGGAAGCAGATCCATTCTCTGAAACTTTAGTTTGTGTATATGATAAATAATATAGCTAGCCATGGAAACAATGTATTATTAAACTTACACACATACTATGCTGGGGCTAAGAAAAGAAAGGAAGGGCTGCAGATTGTGCTTAGTGGTAGGGCACTTGCTTAGCATTCATACCCCACCCCACCCCAAAAAAGGAAAGAAGAGGAAGGAGGGAGAGAGGGAGAGAGGGAGAGAGGGA
>LOJH01001739.1:0-21717 GCA_001685095.1 Ellobius talpinus
CTGTAGCTCTGTAGTAGAGTTTGAAGTCAGGGATTGTGATGTCTTCAGAAGTTCTTTTATTGTACAGGATTATTTTGGCTATCCTGAGTTTTTTTGTTTTTCCATATGAAGTTGAGTACTGTTCTTTCAAGGTCTGTGAAGATTTTTGCTGGGATTTTGATGGGCATTGCATTGAATCTGTAGATTGCTTTTGGTAAGATCGCCATTTTTACTATGTTAATTTTGCCTACCCAAGAGCATGGGAGAGCATTCCACTTTCTGGTGTCTTCTTCAATTTCTTTCTTCAAAGATTTAAAGTTTTTGTCATAACAAGTCTTCCACTTGTATGGTTAGAGTTACTCTGAGATATTTTAGGTCTCATATATTCTTAAACCATACCCAGTGTCTAAGTCTACTTCCTGTTGCCTGCAAGATGTGGAACTCTCAGCTCCTTCTCCAGTGCCATGTCTGCCTGCATGCCACTGTGTCCCACCATGATGATAATGCAATGAGCCTCTGAACTGTAAGCCACTCAATTAAATGTTTTCCTTTTTGAGAGTTGCCATGGTCACAGCATCTCTTCACAGCAATAGAAACCCTAACTAAGACAATAGTCAAAGATCTCTTTAGTATTAACTAAATAAAGAGTATCTATGTAAAACTCTAGAATGAAAATTGCTTCAAGCATGAACACATGAAAATATCCCTGTGGCCAGGTGGTGGCACACACCTTTAATCCCAGCACTTGGGAGGCAGAGGCAGGTGGATCTCTGTGAGTTCAAGGCCAGCCTGGTCTAGAGAGCAAATAGACAGCTAGGGCTATTATACAGAGAAACCCTGTCTTGAAAAACTGATATATATATCCCTGTGATTAAATAAGGAGCATGAGGAAGTCCCTATTCTTGGACTTAATGAAGTATAACTCATAGGAGATTAGGTCAGAAATATTAAGGACCAGAGAACATCAGAGACCAGGGTTATAGAATTTGGATTTTATTCCATTCAAATGGAAACTTTTAATTGAGGGTTTGATATGATCAGATGTATTTCTGTTTGTTCAAATTTTATTCTATTGTGGAGAATGAGCCTAGACAGGAGACTATAGGAATGGACCAGTCAGTTTAGTGCTCTAGCAATAAAAGTGCATTGAACTGATGAGATTTACCTATACGATCTGAAAGACAGAAAGAAACTAAAGTTTACCCCAGTTTGCCTCTGAAAATCTCCGTAAATGGGAACACCAGTTCTTCAGAGAGGAATATTGAGACTGGTGCAGAATTCAAGGTCATGTTGTGTTTGAGATGACCATTAGAACTGTATGAGTTACTAAATAGTTGGACTCCAGAGTTTAGGAGAAATATATATCTGGGAGTTGAATCTATGGATTCCATGAGATCACCTAGTCAGAATTCAGGAAGGAAGAAACTAACAGGTATTAGTAAGAATGAAGGATACTGTGTTGTTTGAGAAACCATGTACAAAACAAACAAACAAACAAAAATTTCAACAAGGGTGTGTGTAGCTGTGTGGAACGCTGTTCTGAGAGGCAGAACAAACTTAATTGTAAAGTGACATCAGAATTGCCAGACAGCAGAGGTCTTCATGAGGATAGACTTTGTGGTGGAGAGGCGGAGCTGACCAGTGTAGGCTGGTTAGGTGGTTGGGGCTGGGTGGACATTTCTCTGGCAGAGCGGGTGATGTGACAGCAAGTGCTGGGCTAGATATAGGAGAGCCAGGGGAAAGTGTTTTTAATATATTTTAAAATGAGCATATAATGGTAGAAGACAGGAAATGTGAACTCGCCTGCAACTGTATATAATTGCACTACTCTTTGTTTTTTTTTTTAATTTTTGTGTTGTTTTTGGTCCTGGGAACCCAGGAAAATTAATGTACTGTTTAGTGTTTAGTCACCCTGCTTACAATAACCTAAACTTGTAATAAGTCACAAAAAATAAGTGTCAGTAGCTTTGAATAAATGAAAAGACAAAAAAAACCTTTCTCTAAATTCCTGAACAGATGGGATGCATGAGAACTAAGTCAATTTTGGTTGGAAATACAGTTTAAACCAGTAAGTTTGTTATTGTAATAGTAATTTCTACAAGCTCAGAAATTCCTATTAATTGTACAAACCTTGTAAATATAGAGGTGTTCAAAGGACAAATATATGTATAGATTACCATTATACACACTTCTAATTTGCCATGTATATACTATTGACTATTTTTAACAACTCAGGGATATAAATTGGAGACTGACTCAGCATTTCAAAGCTCTTCCTCCTGCAGAGGTCTCAGGTTCGGTTCCCAGCGCCCACACAGCAGCTCACAACTCCCTGTAACTCTAGCTCCTGGTGGGGGGGGTCCAATGTCACCTTCTGGTTTCCTAGAGTACTTGGATGTGTGTGCATGCACACGCGCGCACGCGCATGCACGCATAAAATAAAATAAATTTTATAAAATAATTAAAGTATGACTTTGTAATAAACCTCTTGAGCTTCAGAAGTTAAACATTTTCAATATTCTACTACAATGTGATTTTTGATGGCTGCTTGAATTTCCTTTATGATATGAATCATAATTTGTTAACGTAATCTTTACCTGTAAGATATTTAAATTGTTTTCTTCACATATTTGAAAACATTTTCATAACGGTTGACATAATCAAGTACTTCTGTATGCATATACACATGCAGATGTTAATAAGCACATGTACTGGTAAACTCAGAAATCATTTACCTCGTTAAAGTCTCTATTAAGCTAAAAGACCCCACTCCTTATGTCGAGAGACAGTCAGGGCCTTACAGTGTGTTCATATATTGCATGAGAGTGTCTGTTCTGAGCTGAGTCGGTGTGTCTGGATTGGTATTTTACATGGATAGATATGCTGACTTCTACCCAGGTCTGTGCATTTTCCGAGCAGTGTTCTGCATTCTACTGTTGTTCTCATGACCAGTGAAAGCAGGTCCAGTGACCGCATCTAGGCAGAGGCTCCAAGTAAGTTTGAAAATTACCAGGCAACGTGAACTTTGGCAGACTTTTTATAGAAGGAAATCACATTTATCAAAACCACTTACTGGTTTATAGTCTTTCCCACACAGGGGAAAGAAATGAAGACAGTGATTTGCTGTGCTAAGTATGATACAGAGGAAGGGCCCACCATGCATCTCTGCTTTAACTCTGTAATTCGCCCTCAAATGATTTAATTTTTTTTAAGCATCTGAAAGGCAAGCTATGCTAGCAATTCATTTCAGCCTCATTTTGGTCAGATATGGTTGCTGTGAAAACTGCCTGAGTTAAAAGTCTTTTTTTTTGTTTCCCCTTCAGTGAAGCCTGATCCACCGATAGGTTTGCATATGGAAATCACAGATGATGGTAATTTAAAGATATCTTGGGACAGCCCAATGGTGACCCCGTTTCCACTTCAATATCAAGTGAAATATTCAGAGAATTCTACAGTTATAAGAGAGGTAAGTATATTTTGGTAAAGAAAGTGAAACTGAGAAGCGATTAAAGATCCCTAAGTCTTGTAGAAATTACCCTTGCCTGCTAAATGTGCCTGTGCTTTCTAGTAAGGACTGAATTATATTGAATATTACATATTGAGATAATTTGTGTATATTACAGAAAGTCCAGTTATAAAATTTTAACTTATAACCGTTTTCATGGGCGGAGTGCGGATGTACATTTGCATCCTCCCATTTTCGTTGTTCAGTGTGTTTACACACAGCGTTGGCGTTTGTGATGTCTATCAGCACCCGCTTTTGCTTATGCTGATGTGTTTTGAGTGCCTGTCTGCCCCCAGGGGCTATTCCAGATGCAGCAAGATGCCTTGGGGCCAAAGGGGGATGAGGAAACATTGCCATAGAAAGTGGCGGTTGGGGTATGCCTCATTGGGAGGGTGATATTTGAGCAAGGATTTGGAGGAGATGGCTCTGTAGGAATCCGGGAGACTGGGTACCAGGACCAGCAGTGCAGAAGGCCGGTGTGGCTGAGGCTGTGAGTGAAGACAGCTGTGGCGGGGATGGTGCCCGAGCCTGGAGTGGGTGGGGAGGAGGAGGTCACGAATGGCCTGTGGCATCAGGTGAAAGTTTTCACAGCACACAGTGAGCCTTTTGTGCTGCATCATTCCAGGTAGGAATCGATCTTGGGACTGTGTTACTTTCTGAGGGCTTATTTTTAGAGAGCGGTTTGGGGACCCTTGGTGTCGGTGAATAGACATAGAGTGAGGGCTGCCGCGAGATGCTTCCTCGTTAGTGAGTCTGAAACCACAGGACTGTGCTCTAGGCACGCTTCATCCTTTTCATGATTTTTACCCTCTGACCCCTGTCTTCCTCTCACAGTCTTGAAGAGAGCAGGAAGTTCAGCTGAAGCACCTTATTGGAAAACTGAATGTGCCACACAGGCAGATCCTAGCTAGAGTTTGTTTTCCACAGGATTTGGCCTCAGATGTCTTCCCTTCTGGTTGATAAACTGTGTTGACTCCTGGCCTGAAATTCAGGGTCAGGACGTCACTATCACTCACGCTCTTCTTGGAGCAACTTCCCTCTCTAGGACCCTGACAGCCCTCTCGGCATCTCTGCGCATTGTTCCCTACCAGATATGCAATGGACAGAAACATGGCTACCAGATTCCCAGGAACTTTGGCACTATTTCTCAAAAAACCTAAAGCCTACATTGGTATTCAGTCAATACTTGTTAATTGACACAATTGCTTGATCTACAGGCTCTTTACATTCCTATTTATCAAATTTTTTCATTTGGTCAATGATTCCTATTTCAATTCTGTGGCCAGACGTCTGTGATGTTCTGCTTCTTTGAGATTTGCCTAGGCTTGCTTCTTCTCAGCTTTGGCAAACACTCCTCACCAACTTGATGCTCTGTTGTTTCAACATGACATGACACAGGTTACTGAAGTTGTCTCGGCTCCATTCCTGCTGGTGCACAGTGTGCTTCCTGGATCTTATGAAGTTCAGGTGAGGAGCAAGAGGCTGGATGACTCAGGAATCTGGAGTGACTGGAGTTTGCCTCGAGTCTTTTCCACGCAAGGTAAGGCTTGCACAAGCTTCTCTGGAAATATTCCCCCAGACCTTGCCTTCCTTGCCGTTGGTATATCATGAGCATCTTCAATTTTTATTTCCCTCAACAAGAGGGGGGGAATAATATTAGCATTTTATTTAAAATTCTTTCTGCTGACAGGGGCTGAGAATATAGCCTTGGCTGATCTTGAGTGCTGGCATGTCTATAACACACTGCATTTTCCTCAGATCTTGAGCAGACTGATTTGTTACTGAAAATTGCATCTGAGTCCTATTTGCTTTTAAAATACGCTTTTTCGGAGTTATTTTTTTAAATATGAAAAAGTGAACTGTTTAATCATAGTGGCTCATGCCAGAGAATTCTGGGATTCTGGAGCCTGAGAGAGGAGGATTATGAGTTTGAGACCATTCTTGGCTACATAATTAAACACTTCAAAAAGATACAAAGTTAACATGAAATTTCCACTTTAAGAACCAAGAGTGTATACCACTTATGTCGCTAATTCTTTAGTTTTTGTTTAGTATTCATTTGAGATAAACATTAAGGGCTAGAGAGATGGCTCAGTGGTTAAGAGCACTGGTTGCTCTTTCAGAGGACCTGAGTTCAATTCCCAGCAACCACATGGTGGCTCACAACCATCTAGAATGAGATCTGATGCCCTCTTCAGGCATTCAGGCCTACATATAGGTAGAATATTGTATACATAATAAATAAATCTTTTAAAAAAAGAGATAAACATTTAAAATGTTTATTTTCAAACGCATGTGTACCCACGAGAGTATGTGTGGGAGTGTAGGTGTGTGTAGGGGCGTTATGCTTCAGAGGCCAGAGGTTGTCTTTGGCTATCTTCTAACTTCACCTGTTTTTTGAGACAGGGTCTCTACCTGAACCTGGAGCTTGCTGACTCAGCTGGGCTAGCTGCTTGGGCAAGCCCCTCAGATCCTCCTGTCTCTGCTTCCCGGTGCTGAGATCACAGGCTACGGTTACTGGGCTTGGCTTTTTCTGTGATGTCAGGGATCCGAAATCAGGGTCTCAGGCTTGTGCAGCAAGCTCTTCACCTACTGGGACATCTCACCAGACTGTTTTGGAGTTTTCAGAGTAAAGTCTTTGGTTTGATCTCTAAATTCACCGTAACTCAGAGGATCAAATCTGTATTCATGTCAAAAGCCTTCGAGGTATCTGTAAAGATCAGCCATTTTGCAGGCTGCATCTCATTCTGTAGCCAGTGTGCCACGATATCTTGTGACTGTTTCCTGTCGACTTGATCACTGTCCCACAGTATCAGGTGTCAACAGTAAAAAAAATTGATTTTATCCCTACATCAGGTTTTCCTACCGATAAAGTAAGCTTGATAGAGGCTGCTCAAACTGTGGGTGGGTCCTGTTCTCTTCTTGGAAGAGAACTGCTACAACAACCTGTTGATATCAGCCAAGAACGCCTGGCACAGCTCTCCCTGGAAATCCAGCCCAGAGCCTGTTGCTACTGAGAACACTGTGGGTACAACTGACACTCTTGGGTGCCCACTGAGACTGTCCCACATTTGACCTAGACTTCCACCTCTGGCGCATGTAATTCAGCAGTCCTATTTAGGTATGAGCATCTCCTGGGCTCTCCATCTGGCTGCAGTGACTCAGAGACCTGTGTGTCTGGCATCCAGCCACCTCTCAGAGTTATTTTTAACATCAGGGAAATGGCGGTTTATGTGCGGGTTCCTCGGGAAGGCAGGATTCAGCCTTTGTCGAGCCCAAGAGTCTTGTGCCGTTTCCAACCCTGCCCCCATTGAGTTGTGACTTTAGGAAGACACTTAATCATCCTTTGGTAGCTTGCTTGTTCAGTTTTACTGAGGTTGATGGTGGATGCTCAGACATGGTGATTAAAATACCGAGCACAGTCAATCTATTTCATTCAGCAAGTTCCCTTATTGATTACTTAGTATTGAAGACGTTAATTAGACAGAAAGCAAGTTGTATCAGTGTCTGAGAAGGACTGATTTTGGAGTCTGCCAGTTTATACAAGGCCCATCAATATGATTTCTTTGGAGAGGGGAGAGGTTCTTCACCTTTCTGTGCCTCAGTTTCCTTGTCTGTAAGATCAGGATGTTTTTATATGGACGGCTTTTATACGGCAAAATAGCACAGTGAAGTGTGTGTTGTGGTTCCTGACTCATAACAGACATTCGGTAACTATCAGATGTCATTTTAGTTTATGATTTCACAGCCTACATGTTCAGAATCTCAAAACCTAAAGAGACGGGAAGATCGACACTAACTGCTTGGTGCAAAGTAAGATCGTGAGAGGGAGCTAAACCGAGTGTTGGACAATTAGTTCAGCCTGGAGTCTTGGCGATCTGGCATGAGGAGATTTAGATGGTGATTTTATGTGTTTATTCCTAGGATAACCTTCTACTGTTTCCATATGTGTAATGGGATGCTGGTAACTCAGGTTTTGAACTTTGTTGTTGCTTCCCGAGGGAGACATAGTCTTCTATTAGCAGGTCTTACTGACTAGCTGTGCCCTATGGAGTCACATGGGGGATACGCAAACCACAGTATCCCAGGTGGGGGCTTCTGTGTGGTGTGATGGGGTCAGGTCTGGAGGAAGAGGGAAACTGTGTGAAGGAAAGAGAAGGCCCCCAGGCCTACACACACCAAAAGCCTATCTTTATTAGCCACAGGGCAATGTGCTTATCTTCCATAGACAGACGCTGCTTTATTTTCTTGTTCTACTTTATAATTAAAATTTAAAACTTCCCCTTCAAGAAAAAGAGGCAGCACTAGAAGAATCAATGTTGTTTTTCAAAGTTTGCTAGGATTCAAAGCTGAATATAAAAGCTTTTCTAGAAACTTCATATAATACACTGGTTGGTTACATTTTGCCAAATATTTGATCTCATTCAAATTTAACTCTTTAAATGGATATGTTTTAAGTTCTGTTTTTTCTTTACAATGTATGTCAATATCTGCAAGTTTAGATTTGCTTGGTTTTTTTCAAATGTCAGCTCATATTTCGCATTCTTATATATTATAGCCATGTGGGGGGGCTCCAGGTGTCATACAGGGAAATGAACTGCACCAAGAGATAAGAATGGAAACCCAGTGCAGATTGACTTTGTCAGCTTGGATCAGACTTCAGAGAGCCTAATACCAGACAGTTCATTGTCAGCATGCTTAAAACATGGTACAATTGGGGAAAGGTTTCCAGGCAACAAACCGTCCAATTCCAGGTGCACAATAAAGCTTAAGGTGTGAATACATAGAGACTCTTTTACAAAGTACATGTGACCATGAGGGTGGGTTCAATAGCTAGAAAGACCTAGAGTTTAGTGTATTCTCTGATAGCATAGAGGCCATCAGACCATAAAGTACTCATGACACCTCCCCTAAGATGGCTAAGAGTCTGGGAGGTAAGAGTCTGGGATAACCATTCTGGGGAATTAGGGTGAGGTCTGTCCTTTCAGATAGCAAAAAGACCAGCAGGTTGTTATGAACCTCCACTCTCAGCTTTCTGGATGGAAGGCAGGTATTTGATTTACGTCTCCTCCATTGAGGAGACACCCCTGCATGATTGACATTTCTTGTTAATGTTGGGGGACCCCTGTGTCCCAACATAGTCAGATATTGTAAAGCACACACACACAACCTTATAGTTTAGCTTGTACAATAGTCAACCACATGGATATTAATAGCTAGACTGTCAATTATCACTCAGGTGTATCTCTAGACTTCAGACACCCTGAACAGAAAAAAAGTGATTAAATAGCACCTTCTAGTCAAAATTACCCCCAAACTTAATTTTATAAGATTAAAAAATGTACTTTGGCTCCCATTTTAGGTTTTAACCTTGACCCTGTTGCTTTAAGCCTGTGATAACACAGCTCACCAACAGTGGGAACCTGCAGGAGAGAAGGTCTGTTCAGCTCACTGCCGCCAGAAAGCAAAAAGAAATGAAGAAGGAGCCTGGGTCCTATCAAAGGCATACTCGAAATGACCTGGCTCCTTCCACTGGACTGTCCTTCATGAAGGTTTTATAGATCCCAATAGCAGTACAGGCTGGTGTCCCAGACTTTAGCTTATGGACCTTTGGGGACATTTAAAGTCTCAGCCATAGTGCTGCCTGATGATCTCAGGCGGCTTAGCTGCCTCTGAGGGCTAGTAGGTGAGGATTAAGAGAAAGAAGCTCACTGTATGAGAAACAAACTAAGACACTTGCAGTAGAAACAGAAACTATCCCACTTAAGTAGCTCCCCCACATATTTCTCTTTACAGTATCATCCACTGTGCTGACATAATGGCTGGTGATGCTGGCTGAATCACCAGTCGTCTCCATTGAGTCAGGATCCATGTTTTCCCTTTACAGAAAATTCAGCGCATCTGCTCCTGGAATTAAACAGTCCATTTTGGGGCCTGTGATGAACACATTCTAAAATCAAACCATTCACCTAGAAATGCTTTGATTCGTGGCCTATATTCTTTTGAGAAATTAATAACAATATCATCACTATCTCCTTTTAATAAAATTCATTAATGTAGATATTGCAAAGTTATCAGTGGGTTTCGGTCACATAAAGAAAAAGTCATGGAACCTTCTCTCTTGCAGGTTCCCACTGTTGGTGAGCTGTGTTATCACAGGCTTAAAGCAACAGGGTCAGGCTAAATTTTGGGTAGTGTTTAAGTATTCAGCATTTATTTCATGTTTCATCAATTTTTAGAGTAAATTTATAGATTGTCACTTTTAATTTTTGTATTAAAGCTTAGATTTAAGCATTTAATCAGTCACAAACCATATGTATCTTAACTTTTTTTCTCAACTAAGCCTCACTAGATGTGTTAGATGTTGAACTAAAATACCTTGAGGCTTTAAAAATAATCTGTAAATGAAAAGCCTCAATCGATGAAAGTCACTCTGTGCCTCTCTAGAAAATAACAGCAACTCGGAGGCTTTGAGACAGTTCGGCGGTGAGGTTGTGGAGCTCACCGAGTGGAGTTAGCCATCTCTCGGGTGTGCGACAGGCACAGGTCAGCAGTGAAGGCTGCATGTCCTCAAGGCCGGGATTACACCCAGTCATGCCCATAGTCTAGTGCGTCTGCCCACTGCTATCCTGTTTCTGTTTACTACAGATACACTCAGTGCAAGTGTCCAATGTGGAGAGTCCATATAAAAACCATTGCAGTAAATTTAGCATGATATTACAGGGCCAGCTATTTTACCCATTTCTTTGCCTGTTTATCAGAAACTTTCATATGTATGAATAAAAAACAATAACAACATCCCCCTTCCCATCAAGATTTTGTATCATAGTGATAACACGATACATGCTATGTTTCACTGATTCTCTTGAAATTAAAAGTACACTTATTTTGCATGCATACACATGCCGTGATGCACATGCTGACAACAGAGAACACCTTGTTGTAGTTAATTCTCTCATTCCATCATGGCAGTCCTAGGAACTGAACTCAGGTCCTCAGGCTTGGTGGCAAGCACCTTTACTCACTAAGCCATCTCATTGCTCCTTCTCTTTCCTTTAACATGTATTTATTTACTTACTTATTTTTGTTGGTCCCCACGGGTGCACGCTCAGTTTTAATGGTCTGATAGAAAATGCATCATTGTGGAAATGATAAATGATACTCCATTTGAGTTCATTGCAATGACAGTCGCTACAACAGTTGATGAGCCCCATGTATAGAAGCTTGTCATGGTGTTCCTGGAGGTCCTGTTCACTTGAGAGCAGGGGTTCCTGGGGCTCTAAAGGGTTGTCCACAGTGTCAGCCAGTTTCTCAGTACACTGACTTGAAGGTGGCAGGGTAACTAGGAATATGGGAATCTCTTTGCTGTGGTATCGGCTACTCACAGGATGGTTTCCGTTCCCATCTGAATGCCCACCTTTCTGTGTTACAGATGTCATGTACTTTCCACCCAAAATTCTGACAAGTGTCGGATCGAACGCTTCCTTCCATTGCATCTACAAGAATGAAAACCAAATTATTTCCTCCAAACAGATAGTTTGGTGGATGAATCTAGCTGAGAAAATCCCTGAAATCCAGTACAGCGCTGTGAATGACCGTGTTAGCAAAGTTACTTTTTCCAACTTGAAAGCCACCAGACCCCGTGGGAAGTTTGCCTATGATGCCGTGTACTGCTGCAGTGGGCAGGAGTGTCACCACCGCTATGCTGAGTTATATGTGATCGGTAAGAACCCCAAAGCCTTGTTCATTCTGTCCCGCAAGATCACTCGTTGTCACGGACTGTGTTAGAGTCCTATTAGAGAAAATGTTTTTCATACTTTTTTTTGGTGTTTGTACTTTGTATTAATATTTTAATGTGTTTTAAATAGATGTCAATATCAATATATCATGTGAAACTGACGGGTACTTAACTAAAATGACTTGCAGATGGTCACCCCGCACAATCCAATCACTTGTGGGAAGCACTGTGCAGTTGAGGTATCACAGGTACGTCTTATATTTGCTTCTTTGTTTTTTTCTGGGCAGGGCCACTTATCTATTACCATAGCAGAAATCTGGCACCTTTTTTTTTCTTCCTGAACGGAAGTTTGAATTTAATTTGCTAGAAAATTTGTGAGGAATTACATAAATTGTAATCTTTGAAAACATTCACACCTGAGGTTTATATTATATTATATGTATGATATATATAGTGCTTTAACCTTATATTGTCATGTCTGCCAAACGGTTTCTTGGGATTGCATTTTGAGTCTTGAGTGACATGCAAAGGAGGCAAAAGACTTATTTCCTATGCAGTGTATTTGGTATCCGAGAATGAGCTAAAGTGAGCCATGCCAAAGAAAGTTGATTATCATTCAGGTAATGATGTGTTTTAGGAAAAAGAGGCAAAAGGTCCAGATCCTACAAGATGTGACTCTTTTAGAATGAAGGGACTGAATTTAGGAACCAAACAGTAGTTAATTAGGGGTAAGAGATTAATAATTAATAATAAAGAGAATTGTGTGCTTATTTATTTTTTCCTTTCTTTGCTTAAAAATTTGAGACATCTCCAGACAGTATTTCCCTCGTCTCAACATAGCGTGTGCCCTAAGCTGTATCTCATTGTTGAGAAGATAAATGCATCCTGGTTTTTAGAGGATCCCATGGTAGTCAGCCAACGTGCTTACTGCTCTTATACTCTGTGCTCTGATATTTAAATTTGTGTTGGGCAATCTCAGTTTCTACAATGTGCCCATTTCTTCTTAAAATTAAAAACTTCACACTTCGAAAAATGTATCTCTTCTCTCAAATCCAGTGATCTGAATTCTGTCCCTCATGTTCTGTGTTGACTCCTCTGCAGGGTTGGAAGAAAAGTGGCAATTTCTGTATTTCTTAAATGGGAAAAATTATTGTCGTTGTCCTATCTGCTATGAATATTTTTAAACCAGTTGAAAGTTCATGATAGGCCGTTGTAATTACATATGTCTTTCCATGTGTTTTCACATGCAAATACATGTTTACTGAAGACCATTTTATAAGCCTCACAGCTCATTTACTTACCCTCCTGACTCTCAACAGGGTCATCATGTGACCAACTACAAACACTTAGTGAGTTTGTGAACCTCCTGCATGTTAATTTCCTTGTCTGTAAAATGGAGAAAATGCTATGATTTATATGGTTTCTAGGGGGAATTAATGACATTTCCTTTCATTATAATTAAGTAATGCAATGTCTAGGAAACATCCCATTGGAGCAATCAATACATGGTTATCGCTGTCATGATGGTGATGCTAATGGTTCCAAAGTGGACCTGTGTTTCTACACTGCTATTTTCTATCCAGTGATGATTACACATCCCTCTGTTACTGTATTTCTCTCACCATTAATTATCTGAACACACACACATGCACACACACACAAACACACACAGTGATAACCTTGAGGAGAAAATATTGCAAAGATGAAAAATGAGAAAAAATTTTTAGTGTTTTCATTTTCTTTTTTCTTCTCATTTTCATCCCCGGAGAGAGCAGTCAGAGCTTTAGTCAGTTAAATACCATTCTCAGAGCAAACAGTATCAGAAGGACCATTTCAAAGAGAAGAAACACCTTGTGTTCTGTGAGGAAGTAGGTTTGTCGAGACTCCTAATGTTTAAAAGAATCCTTTCTGAGAAAATTAGTAATGTATTTCATTACCATTCACGTATGAATCAGGATTTGGCATTATTTTAATTACATCAGTTTGAACTAGAAGGCATTAGGGCACTATTGATCAAGCCAAATATTTCCAGCAGCTGTATTCTCACTTTCTGTTGGAATTTAACCCACTGTATGAAGCAAGAAGAACCTGTTTTCCTTCCGCCCCAGGAGTGCCCAGCTTTGGATCCGTACTGCTACAAGCATGTGACTGATGAAAACCTCTAGTACAGGAGTTCTCAGCCTGTGGGTCCTGACCCCTTTGACAAACCTCGATCTCCAAAAAACCCTTACATTACAACTCATAACAGCAGCAAAATTATAGTTGTGAAGTAGCGATGAAATTATTTTATGGTTGAGGGGGTCACCACAACATGGAGAACTGTTTCAAAGGGTCGCAGTGCTAGGAAGACTGAGAACCAGTGGGCTCCTGCGACCATCACAGTCCTGCGACTCTAACTTACCTTCTTGTCGGCTCTTCCCATTGCCTTAACTGTTCAATGCTCATGCAGTGTTTTTATGGTTACTGTTTCCGTGGAAAGATTGAGATCCGGATAGAGCTAGGAGCTCAAGAATGTCTTTTTAATAAAAACATCAATTTCTATACAGAGAACACCCTCTCTTTTGAACAACAAATCAGAGTTCTAAAGTGTCTTCTTGTCTATTACTAATACCACATATTAACTGGCTGTTTTCTTTTTAATATCTTTTAAGGAGCAGCCTTTATTGTTCTGATAGTCCATCTATTCATCCTGCATCTGAGGCCCAAAACTGCATCCTGCAGAAGGATGGCTTTTATGAATGTGTTTTCCAGCCGATCTTTCTATTATCTGGCTACACAATGTGGATCAGGATCAACCATTCTTTAGGCTCACTTGACTCTCCACCTACGTGTGTCCTTCCTGACTCTGTAGGTATGTCAGACGGTGTTGTGTATTTTCCTTAGGTTTGGATGCCATCTGGATGCTGTCTAATCACACTAGATTCTGAAGAAAAAATGCTATTCTTTATAGAGAATTTGATTGGCCTTAGGAAGATTTCTAGTTTTGATTTTGTATTGCCATTTTGAGTTTATTTTTTATATTATTTGTAGCGTGTTTGTAAATATGGATAATAGATTCTTTGTAGTTGGATACTTCCATAGAGCACCTGATGAGTTGCCTGTGGTGCTGGGAGTGAAATTTTATGAGTTTTTTTTATATAAAATATAAAATATTCTTGAAAGCATTTGCTATTTTAATCTGAAAGTTTCACCTGGATAATCTGAAGGCTTTGCAACCTGAGTAACCATATTTCAAGACTTTAATTTGTGAAGCTGGGTAGAAGGCATTTGAAATATCCAAAGAAAGTGAAGAAAGTGGACAAAGATGATGAGATCTGTAATGATAGTCACAGAATATTTTAGAGAGTATCTTGAGATTAAAGAATTCAAAGAGCCTTTGAGACATTTGATGTATTCTTCCAAAGTCACTGTGGAATATTTGAAACGACCCATTTCTGATCATTTATTTTGATGCAATACATTATTCATTAGGAAATTTTGTCAAAAATCAGTATATTTTTCAATTAATCAGCACACATTTGAAGAAGAATCTAGATTTTGTTAAATATCAGATGAACTCATTTTAACTATTAGATCTGTTTTCCTATATGAATACCAATTGATTATCTCTTTCTTTGCACGATTCCATTTTTTTTACTGCGATTGGTACTTTCCTGTTAATCAATATTCTAGGCTAATAAAGGGCCGTGAGCAGCCACACACAACATGAAGTAAGCAACGTGCTATCTGGATACCATTGGGTGTTTTGCTTTCCTAAACTAAAGCAAAGAATTTAAGTCGGGCTCATCTTGCCTTAGGAAGAGAGCAATGTAGAAATTAAGCTTTGGGATATAAGTGTCGGCTCCACCTCTTTGTAGCTTTAAAAACTTAGATTAGGCCCATAGACATTCTGTGCCACCTGTCAACTGTGTAGCTCCTCATACTCCCCTCATGTGTGCATCACTGGGGACAATGTATACACCCCCTCTTGGTAGCCACTGAATCCATCCATGTGACCCACTGAACCATAACCAAAGAATCGATTCCTACAGAGCCTCAGACATGGACTTTTCTTGTCCTGAAAAGAAATGGCCTTTTCCAGAAATGAAAGTTTGATCATCTTACAGGGTTAGTGATGAATACTATCATGAGCTATGAGAAATTTAATGATCCTGAGAAACTACATACTAATGGCAAGTTCAAGGTGTTTTTTCCTGAATGGTCTAAAGCACTAGTGTTGATTGCTTAAATGATTGAAAAGTATGGCTCAAACAAGAGGGCACACTTTTTACACAGTGGTTGTTCTTAGAAATGAGACTTGGAGCTGGGCGGTGGGGCACACGCCTTTAATCCCAGCACTCAGGAGGCAGAGGCAGGTGGATCTTTGTGAGTTCAAGGCCAGCCAGCTCTACAAGAGCTAGTTCCAGGACGGTCACTAAAGCTACGTAGAAACCTTGTCTTGAAAAAACAAACAAGCAAACAAACAAAAAACAAAAGCAAAAAGAAATGAGACTTGGAGGAGGAGAATGATGGTAAACACTCATGTTGTACCAGTCCAGGTAGCCTACAAAGGCTCTATGAATCAGCAGTGTCCTGGCTTACTGAACTTGAGGGAATCAACAGGTTTCGGGGGCAGACCACTAATGTTTACAGAAGCCTTTCCTATCTTCCCTCATACAACACCTGTACATTGCCCTCTTGATGGGTTGGTGGTTTCTTTCTATACCATGCAGCCACCAGGGTTGTATACTTCATATTCCAGCCAAGGACCATTTCTCTTTGGATAGTTCAATGGTAGAGGTACCCATGAAATAATTCCCAAGAAGAGAAGTGTCCTGGCCATCATCCTAGAGACTCAGATCTGTTAGATGCTGGCTTGTGGCAGCTGTTGAGGGGAGCCGAGAGGATCTGAGACAGGAGGAGATATTCTCAGGAGAAAAGTTCCTTACTAGTGTGAAAGTATAATACTTAAGTATTTTAACATGTTGCTATGGCAGCTGCCCATTGCCCCATTCAGGGGTATCCCCCACAAGTGAAGTCAAGGTGGGTGTGGCACTGTGAAGCTCATGCTTGGTGTCATGACACAATTAGGAGATCGAGATGCTTAATCTGTGCTTGGACTTCCAGATCCTAGTCCAACAAGTCACATGTCCTTATTGTCCTATGGTTAGGGAAAATGGTGCTCCAAGGGAAAAAATGATAACGTTGGGCAAATGTACTTTCGGGGCATAAGTCAAAGTTATGTTGAGCAGCAATATAAGATGTTAAGAAAACAAGGTAGCTGGGTATGATGCGCGCCTTTAATCCCAGTGCTATGGAGGCAGAGACAGGCAGATCTCTGTGAGTTCAAGATTAGCCTGAACTATGTAGTGAGTTCTAAGGCAGCCAGGGCTACAAAGTGGGACCTTACTGAGAGAAGGGGATGGGGAGGAGAAGAGGGAGAAAGGAAAAAAAACAAGGTAATTATCTTCTGTGCATTTCTGTATTTTTATGCATTTCATTTTTAAACATTTTTTAAATCATGTTATTTTGTACCTCTGTTTTCTGCTTATTAAAGTCTGATTCCTCAGATTGTAGAAAGCGAGCTTCTAATGGCTCAGTCAGCAGGTGTTCTCTGACCTTACAAAGTGACACCGCTAATGTACTGATGAGATTTCCAATGAACCTCTTTGCTTTCAAAGTAGAGCTAATCCTCTTTCCTATGTATTACACAAAGCTATAGGCATGAGTCAATGAATTAGAAAGCTTTAAAGGGTATTGCTTTATAAATATGAAGTATAAAGATGGTTGACAGTACTCTTTAAGTTACTATTACATGATGTTATTTTTTTGACTTTCTAGTAAAACCACTACCTCCATCTAGTGTGAAAGCAGAGATTACTATAAACATTGGATTATTGAAAGTATCTTGGGAAAAGCCTGTCTTTCCGGAGAATAATCTTCAGTTCCAGATTCGATATGGCTTAAATGGAAAAGACATACAATGGAAGGTACCTTTTACTTCTAATTGTTGTCCTCTCTGCTCTTTCTCCCTCTCTCTTTTCCCATGCCCCTCTGTAAATTGGAGTCACTACTCTGTAGCCCAGGCTGGCCTTCAACTTGTGAACCCCCTAATGCTTCAGCCTCTGAAATGCTGAGACTACTAAATGCTATTTAAATGTTTTATGAACATATATTAATTATACTTAATAATGGATTTCATTATGATTTTTCATATATATACATATATATACATATACACAAATGTATTTTGATCATATTCAAATATATATTTGAATATATATACACATAATGTGTTTTAATCATATTCATCCCCCTTACCACCTCTTATCCCCTACCATTGATTCCCTTCCTCTTCCTGGTAGCTGCCTTTCTCCATCTTTGGCAAGGATTTCTTCCCAGGAACATGGGCAGCTTGCCAGTGGCTGTACTTCTACAGAAACTGTCTCCTCTTCCTTCAGCAGCAGTAAAATCCTCAGGGAGAAGTGTGGGCCCTGTGAGCCCCTCTCCCTTTCCATGACCAGCCTCATGCATGTTTCATGTAGGTAACCACAACTGCTGAGAGTCAAACATGCACCAGCATCTTATAGTGTGTCAGAGTTTCATTGTGTCCCATTGTCACTAGCATACAAACAGTATACTCTCCTGTATTGTATAATTACTTTTATTACTTAGATTGGTGGTTCTCAACCTGCGGGTCAGGACCCCTTTCATGGGGTTCTTGTATTAGCTATTTACATTATGATTCATAACAGCAGCAAAATTACAGTTGTGAAGTAGCAATGAAAATAATTTTATGGTTGGGGTCACCACACCATGAGGAACTGTGTTAAAGGGTCACAGCATTAGAAGGTTGAGAAGCACTGACTTAGATTGTCAAAGTTTAATCCTTGTAAGGAACAAAAATGTTCCAGCGTTTCCCAGAGCATACTTGACAGGGCATTTTCCCAATGAACTGTTCGTGAAACAGAGATTGCCTGGTTGACTAGGCTCAGGAAAACCTACCTCATTGTACCCTCCTGGTGTAGAGAGGCAGTTCATGTCATTAAAGGTTTGGAGAAGGCCCTTGCTGAAGAAACATTTGCCGTATTTCATCCTTTGTTTTCACACTCAATTTTTCTTCCAGGGACCCACACTTCGAATACACTTCTGATATCTTTCAGTATGTGTGTGCATGGGGCACTTTGAAAGAGGCTACTTTTATTAAGCAATCATAGAATTGAGTGTGCACATGGGAAATTTTGTGTTAGTTTTGCCAGGGCAGCTTTCTAAGAATGGAAATACTAGATGCCCTGATTGTATTATTAGCCCAGTGACGTCAGCTGGGCTATATGTATGTGAGAGTCTTATCAGCTTGATTCTCTAGAGAGCACCCTGTCTGACTGCCATTGTTGAATTCTTGTCTTTGTGGTGGAGAGAGGATCAAAGGGCAAGGGTTAGCAGTAGAGCAAGAGTGTGCTTGGGATTGACCTTGCAGCAGGGGAATGACCAGATGTGAGAGGCAGCACTCCTCTGACTAGCCAAATATTGTGTGTTTCTGAAGTGAGAAAATATAGGATCACTCTGTCTTCAGTTTGGTTTGTGTTAAGGTTTCAAATAAAAGCACACTCACTCCGGGACCCACAGGAGGCACTCATGTTGATGGGGTGACTTCTGTTACAGATGCACGATGTATTTGATGCAAAAGCAAAGTCTGCCAGCCTGCTGGTGCTGGACCTCTGTGCCGTCTACGTGGTACAGGTGCGCTGCAGGCGGCTGGATGGATTTGGGTACTGGAGTAATTGGAGCAGGCCAGCCTACACGCTTGTCATGGATGTAAAAGGTCTGTGAACACCTGCTAATGGTTCTTGAAAGTGTACATGCGTGTGCTTCAGATGTGACTGAAAATGTTCTAAGAACATGTGTCCAATTTGGGCTCCCTGTTGTTTTGCAGTTCCTATGAGAGGACCTGAGTTCTGGGGAATAATGGATGGGGATGTTACTAAAAGAGAGAGAAATGTCACCTTGCTTTGGAAGGTATTTCTAATTTCTGTCTTTTATTTTATTCTGCAGTTGTTTGGCTATTCTTTGTTTATAACCCTGTCATTATTAGTCTCACAAGTGACCGCAAATCTTATGTTTTAATGCATTTCTGAGATGTGGTTGCTCAGAGCTAAGTATCCGGGGTTTTGACCTTTATTATTGTCTCAGGTCAATTATAATTGTGTCATTGCTCTTTTGGCGATGTCTTGGGCTCTTTGAGCTTCATATTTTTTATCTGTATCAGGGTAAGATTACTAAATGATAATTAGTGTTGCTAATAATCAGTCCACAGATTGATTCCTGAACAATGTAACCATGGCTTTCCCTTCACAGTTTAAGGACATAAGATGTTAGAGAATATTTCACCTATGTGATGGCAAAGGATAAGTGTTTTCTATAATGATGGATGATCAACTTGGAAATGCCAAGCATCCATTCTTCTAAAGAGTTGATTTCAATCCCAAATAATTAATTTCAGGAGTAGATATCAAGCTTAAGTTTAGGAATAAAATACACGAGATGGGTAATGTTATGTTTACTATGTAAATGTGAAATTTCAGTTCTCAAGAGGAAGAAAGTTAATGTATGTCTAAAAATGGTTTCCTGATCTAAGACTAACCCTATATAAAAATTAGGGTATGTAAGAATTTGTGTACACTTTGTTTATAATTCCAGCTACTATATAATTTTGTTTACATGGTAATGCAATTCTAAACAGTCTTCCATTTCAATATTTTTGCTTGAAAGTAACATTAAGAATTGACAGTGAGGGCTGGAGAGATGGCTCAGCGGTTAAGAGCATTGCCTGCTCTTCCAAANAATGAGATCTGGTGCCCTCTTCTGGCTTGCAGGCATACATGCAGGCAGAACACTGTATATAATAAATAAATAAATCTTTAAAAAAATAAGAGTTGACACTGAGAGGGATTGACAGTGACATTGCTCAGGCATTAGTCGAGTCATCCATGAACAATATCTAAGTAGCTGTTCTTTATCCTTTATCTCCTCATAATTGTAACAACTACCCTGTGGCCCAGCCTGCAGTTACCCCCTCTCCTTCCTCTTACTAGAAACTCATCTGTAATGAGATCTGGTGCCCTCTTCCTCATACTCTGTATCATGCTCTTGAACAGAAAAATGGCTTTTCTTTCTAGATAGTTCCCATACCTTCTTTATGCCTGGCTCCCATGTTTCCTCTGTGATATTGCCTGGTAGAACTTTCTATAATGGCAAGAACAGTTTGTATGTACACTGTCCTTATGGCACTACCTGTAGGTTTATGGCTTGAGTTGTGTACAGTGTGATGCAAAACCTAAATTTTCACTTTTACTTAATTAACTTAAACTTAAAAGGGAGGGAGTCACTGTAGGGAGAGAGTCATCATAAAAAGAAAGTCGCCTTGGGAGAGAGTCGCCCATAGGGAGGGAATCACCATAGGGAGAGAGTCACCATGGTGAGGTATGAGTCCACATCTATTAGAATGGCTAATTACTTTTTAAAGATGTTCAGATTGCTGATTGAGAATGCAGAGCATCAAGAAACTTGGTTAGCTTCTTGTGACAATGCACACCTGTGCAGCCGCTTTGCAAGTTAAGTGTAGCCTTGATGGACCATCGTGTTCATAGATGATTACCTGGGTTACCTGAGGACTTTCTTTACATGAGAACTGACACATGAGTTATTTTAACTGCTGTATTTATAATCATTATTCCAAAGTGAGACTCTTCAGTACAAAATGAAATGCTAGGCACATAACACTATACCTTTGCACAAACCTGAAACTTCACAGGGCAAAGAATAAACCTTAAAGTATACAGATTTAAAAAAATCATAGACTGAAGGATTGGGGGATGAAATACAGATTAGAGTATGACTGTCACACGTGTATGAAATTGCCTTCCTGTGAGTGGCAAGGGAAAAGTCTTGATTAACTTTAGAAATTAGTGGGAAGTGTGAAAGATGGAAGGCACTGCATAAACACTTTGGAGCTATCCACTTCCTTTCCCGGGATGTAGGGTAGCAGTTATTACATCCCTGTCTGTCTGTCTTGGAATGGAAAAATTAAGAAGATGAATGGGGCAGAGCACATGTTTTTTCACTGCTCTCCCAGAAGGACCCAGACTAGCAAGAGAGTCAGCCAGAATGATTCTTGTTATCACAGATTGGAGTTAGAGATCAATTCAAGCTCATGTTAAGCATAGGTGGGTTCTTATAGAAAGAAGTATACTTATGTGTACAGAGGTCAGTATACCTGCATATATCCTTGATTTCATAAGCTAGGAGAGCCTTTCAAGAGGAAGGAGTGTTTCTAACAGTATTATTCAGTCAAGGAAATCAGGACTTGAGAGAAATGCTCATTTTAGGACTGGTAAATGTATAGATAAGCCAGGAGCATATTTCAGTATCTTTGATGTTTTTACTTGTGATTGAAAATATAAATATGCCAGGTGGTGGTGGCACACGCCTTTAATCCCAGCACTTGGGAGGCAGAGGC